>JAVHLU010000872.1:0-44196 GCA_036785755.1 Colletotrichum ledebouriae
AAACGCCCTAGTAACGTTCTAGGCGTATATTTACTAAGCGCTCGCTAAGCTACTAGATACCTATTATATTACTTATATAGATAATATTATAATCTACTCTAAGATAAGAGAGTAGTATATAAAGGACCTTTGCTAAGTACTCCGTAGGCTTTGCTAGTAGGCGCTATATATTAAGCTTAGTAAGTATAGTTTCTACTAATAACGAGTAGAGTTCCTAGGGTATATTATTATACCTAAAAGTATATTAATAGATTAAACCTATATCTAAGCTATTACTAAATAGAAGCTACCTAAGACCTATTAGGAGATCTAAGTCTTCCTAGGATTCTATAACTTCTACTATAAGTTTATTATAAGCTATTCGGGTATTATAGCCCCTATAACGTCCCTACTAAAGGGTAGTAAGAATAGTAAGAAGGGAAGCGAATTTTACTAGCTAAAAGAGGCCTAATAGGCCTTTAAATAGCTCTAAGCCGCCTTCTGCTTAGTAACTATTCTCTAATATTAGGACCTAACTCGCGAAATAAGGGTTAAAACGGATGCTTCTACGAAGGCTATATCTAGTATCCTATTATAATATATTAATAGCTAGTAGCGACTAGTTACCTACTATTTATAGAAGCTTAGTAATACTAAGTAGTATTAGGGAGTAGGCTAATAGGAGCTTCTCGCTATAGTTAAAAGCCTAGACTACTAGGCTTACTACCTTTAAGGTATATTAAAAAAGTTTATAATCCTAATAAACTACTAGGTGCTAAAGGGAGTTATTAGCGCGTTAGCGCGGGACCTTTAGGGAAGGCTTGCTAGATAGGTATATAAACTCTTAGTATTTAACTTTAACTTAGAGTATAAGTTAGGGGTTATAAACCTAGTAAATAGGCTATCTAAGAAGCTAGATTATATAGAGGGGGAGGTAAAATATAATAATATACTCCTAACCCTAGCGAGGAAGCTAGGGTTCGTTAGCGACCTATTAGTAGACCTCTAGATAAGTATTACTACTTTATAAGGTAATATAGAGACCTTAAGAGTATTTATTAATACTATAAGGGCTAGTATAAAATAACGCCCCTTCTAGATAGATAGCTCTAGGGGTAGAGACGCCTTAGTCTCTAGTTAGTATAGCGCTCCACGGCATGCTAATATTACTATAATTATAATAGCTATAATAACCTAACGCTAAAGAGTAGGGGAAGATATAGAGAACGCTTAGCGAGAGGTTACTAACCTAGAGGACTTGCTTAGAGCTAGGGTTACTATAGCGTAGTAGTATATCCTACGCTAAGTTATAAGGGAGCTTATAATAAGCGAAATAGCGTATAGTTAGTAACCCTTTAAAGCGATAGAAAGTCTTATCCGCAGACTATAAGCTAACGACTTATATTACTAGACCTAATTAGAGAGGGCATGCGGACTAGCTAGCGATTATAGGGGCTATATAATCGATAGCTATAGAACCTTATTCTATAAGGGAAGGTTAGAGATACCCTAGGAGAGGTCCCTAAGACTTAAAATCCTTTGCTAATACTATAATAACTATAGGGCGGGTTATATAGGGGTAAATAAGACTACTAAGTTAATCTCGAGGAAGTTCTACTAGCTAAACTTAGCTATAGATATATATAATTACGTTATAGGGTGCTATATATATTAAGGGATCCGGGTTCCGAGGTATAAGCCCTATAGAAAGTTATACCTACTACCCCTACTAGTATACCCGTTTTAGGAAATTAGTATAGATTTTATTACTAGACTACTACTAAGCTATTAGTATAAAAGCGGGGAGTATAACGCGGTTCTCGTTATTATATACTAGATAACTAAGTTCGCTATATTTATCCCGATAATAAAGCGGCTAATAGCTACTAAGCTAGCACGGATTATCTATAAATAGGTTAAGTGCTATTTTAATACCCTAGAGGGTATTATTAGTAACTAAGATAAGCTCCTTACTAGCTAATTTTAGGAGGAATTTATAAGAGAGAGGGCTATTAAGCGCCGCCTCTCTACTATATATTACCCCTAGACTAATAGGTAGTCTAAAAGGACGTACTAGATATTAGAGAAGTACTTATAAGTATACGCTAGTAAATTGCTATAAGAATAGGCTATCTAGCTACCTAAGGCTAAGTTTATATATAATAATAGTCGCTATAGTACTACTAGCTATTTACTAATAGAAGCCTTATATAGCTACTACCTACGTTATATAGAATATATAACCCCTGCGAATAGGGTTATAGTATAAGGCGTAAGGGAGCGAATCGAATATATCTTAAAGCTTTATAAGAGGGCTTAGGAATAATAGTAGAAGGCTACTAAAGCGTAAGCTAAGTATTATAACGCGAGGTATAAGGAATAGACCTACTATTAGGGATAAGTCGTTAGGCTATTAATAAAGAACTTCTAGTTTAAGAATAAAAAACTAGCGCCTAGGTTTATATAAGTAGCTATTATAGAACTAATTAGTACGTAAGCTTATAGAGTTTATTTACTACTATAGTACTAAAGGATATATAATATATTCTTAGTTACCTTACTAGAACTATAGGATAATCGCTAAGTAAGTAGCGAAGGCTTACTTATATACCTAGAGCTTAAGGATAAGCTAGAGGAATAGGAGGTTAAAGAGATCGTTATATAGCAAGGCGTTAGTAATAATATATAGTACTTAGTTAAATAAGTAGGATAGCCTATAGAATATAATACATAGGAACCCATAGAGAACTTAGCGAATATATAAGAGGTAATTTATAAGTTTAATAGATAATATAGGAGGGCTTATAAGAAGTAGGATAATTAGTTACTAAAACTACTACGATAGGTTAGTAATTATAGACCACGAGACTATAAAATAAATCTAAATTAGAAGTAAAACGTTAATTAAATTAAGCGGCGAATTATTACTAAGGCTATAGCGAAAAGGGGTATTATCCTATAAAAAGGGAAAAAGAGCTAACTATCTAATTAGTTATTAACTTCCTAGGATAGCCACGGGGGTAATTACTATAACCGCTATAACTACGAGTAGTACTACTACGACTACTATAGCGACTAGTCGCCGAACTAGCACTATTAGTATTACTACTATTACTACCTATAGGCTAACTACTAGCCGACTCGCTACTAGCGCTACTACCTAACTCGCTACTAGAACTATTACTATTAGAGATAGTAATAGTAACCTTAGCTCTCTTAGTTTTTTTTACTAACTCTTTGCTACTACTTTAGCTATACTTAGTAGGGGTATTAAAGTAGGAGGCTTAGGAGATAGGGTAAGTACTAGTAATAGTAATAAAGTAGGAGGGGATATCGTTAGTAATATACTTAGCGAGATTTTCCTAGAGCTCCTTATAAAACCCGGGGAAAAAGGCGATATTATACTTATAAGTATATATAGGGATTAGTTTCGTTAAAGGGTTATTAAGTAGGTAGTCAATCTTATTATAGAGGTAGTTAACGGGATTATTATTATAAATATATACTAGCTAGGCGGCGTTTAGGCGCTAAAGAATATCGACGCTATTATAAAGGGTACTAACCTAAAACCTAGTAGTTAGCGGGATATAATTAGTAAGGGAACGGCGAGTAATAGCCTACGCAGACTAGAATATCGAGCGCGAGGTGCTTATAGATAGAGGCGAGCTTCTAGAGCTAAAGCTACTCTATATTATAGCTACTACTACTAGTAGTAAGATTATAAATAAGCTTAGTAATATACTTCTACGCTACTAAATAGTTACTAAGCATAGCTAGAATATAGTAATAATAAAGAGGGGTTAGGATACTATCGCGCTACTAGATCTAGATCTAGTAGAATATATTCTAAGTTATCTAAGCTACGCCCTAAAGCTCCTAAGGGACCTAGAAAACGTTAATATATAGTAACCTATTAGTAAATTAGTAGAGACTTATAGTAGCGTATTTTTTCTTATTAAAGTTATAATAGATATACTTCTACGCGTGCTCGCTATATATATAGCGAAGGTAGATAATATCCTAATATATTTTATAAAGATAGCTAAGGTAAGGATAGCTACTATTAGTATTACTAGTAAGATCGCTAGAAAGGATCTCGGGGTTATAGAGGTATTTTATAAGAACTATACTTATATATATAATATAAGATATTATAGAGAGCTATTAGTAAAATACTAGAGAGGGATATAAGCGAGGGTAGAGGAGAAAAGGGAAATAACTTAATAACTATAGTAAAAGCTTATAAAATAGGCGCTAAAATAGGAGAGGTAGCTAGACTAAAAAAGATTATAAAGAGGAGAAATTCTAACTAGGTTAGAGACCTCGAAAAGAAGATACCCTTTTATATTTTAAGTTACTAGGTAATAAAGTAAAATAATTACTAGTTATATACTACTAAACGGTTATATAACTATTAGTAACTAATTAAAAAATAATAGTAATAATTAAAATTTAAGAATACCTATAACGCGCTAGGAAAACGAAAATACGTTATTCGCTATAACTACCTAGATCTAGCGCGAAGGGCGAGAGTAAATAATATAATAAAGGCGTAGAAAGGCTGCCCTATAGTTAGCGACGATATCTGCGATAACGTAGAGCTATATTACCCTACTAGTACGCCTTAGGGACTAAGGCTTTAGAGGGGGGGGTAATTATAAGGAATAATAGCAGGTATAGGATATAGAGCTAATACTATTAGTAAAATATTAGCGAATTAGTAGCGAATATATACCCCCTTAAGAAAACTCTATAAGCTAGAGACTTAGAAGGTTAAGCAATAGTCTAATATAACTACGCATACCTACGTTTAGCATTCTAGCCTTTCCTAGTTTAGGCCTATAGCTATACTCTTACAATAATAAGGAGATATAGAAGTTATCTTAAGGGTATATAATCTAGCCCTTTAGAGGTCTAATTTAATAGAAAGCTATTTAATAGGCTATAGTTATAATATTAATAATAGAAGTAGAACTTCTAAGCTTTAAATATATAGCTAAGGAGATAATTACTCTTTAGAAGCTATTTAGAGATATCGCTCTTAAACTTAGTAATATCTAGAAGATTTATTATAATAACTAATAAATAATTTATCTTATAATAAGTAAAAAGGAATAGATCTTAACTAAGCTATAGTATATTAATACTTAGAATATATAGCTAAGATAACAATATACTTAAAGACCCTAGCGCTTTATCCTTATAATCTTAAGTAGAGAATATCCTTATATAAGAGGTCCTTAAATATATTAGTATAATAGCTTATATTAGAGACAAGTATCCTTACTTATTCCTATTTAAGGATATTTATAATCTCTATATTAATCTAAGTAAGTATAAAGTAATAACCTATTACTTAATAAAAAGTTTTTAAAGCAAGGGTATTACTTATTTTAAGAAGCTTAAGCTAAGTAATATAGAGGTAAATATCCCTAAAGTCCTTAATCTAGGTATTAGGATTAATATTCCTATTTGCTTTTTCTAAGACTTAGATATACTCCTCTTAAATAATAATAAGAGTACTAGCTTTACTTAGAGTATAATAATATTTAAGATTAATAGGCCTCTAGCCACTGCATAGTGATTTTACCTGCTTAAGTGCAATAGACCTTCTAACTCCACGCCTCCTAATACTATATAGCCTTTAGCTATATAATTATAATTCCTAACTACCTTTCCTAACTATAGCTGCACTTCTATGTACCTATAGCCTCACGATCTTTAATTTCATATTAATAATAACGTAGTTTTTAATTATTTAATAGACTATAAAACTATTAACTTATCCTCTCGCATACTACCCGCGCTACTAATACTACCTCGATTACCGCTTCGTCCGCTAGAAGTTGTTACTATCTTTATAGCTATACTATCATTAGCAACGCTCTCTCTATTTAGCGTAAGCTATACTTACTAATATTCCCCTAAGGGGCCTAGGCTACCTCTGCCTTAATAGTGCGGAGGACCTGCTTAAAGAAGGGCTACTGTATAGGGTATATAATAACCTACTTAGCTTCTACTACTAAGTTAGCTTACTTAGCTCTAATATTATTATACCCTATAGAGTCCCCTATAGGGGTATTAAGGTAAGCCCTCTTAAGGGTTATATTAATAATATACTCTTTATATATAATAGGGTAATTAAAGAAGGAGCGGGTTTAATTAATTATATTAATACTAAACTCTCTAGTAAGCTCTTATATATTATTAATATTAAAGAATATACCTCGCTTAGGCTTAGTATATTTATATATAGGTTTTAGTACTAATATAGTTAAGGATTTATTATAAGGTATAGTAATAGGGATAAGGAAGAGGGAGAGGTATAAGGCCCTACTTATAGAGCTTCTTATACTTCTAGCTATAAGAACCTCTTAGGAAAGACCTCTTTAGTTAAGGAGTTATCTCTTATATAGTAGTATTCGTAGTACCTTGCTAGAAGGTTAACCTTTTAGGTTAAGGAGTTATCTTATATAGCTTTTCTAGGCTATAAGAGCCTTAGTAACCTATTTAGCTCTAATATAATTAGCCCTAGTGTAGCGCATATCTAACTTTATATAGTAATATTTAGAGGGTTTACTTATAAGTAGTAGGAACGTATAGGGTTCTTATATTATTTTCCTTAACTAATAGAGGGTATAAGTTAAAATGCCTATATAGTATTTCCTAAATTATACCTATAAACTAGGTGAATTTATTATAGTCTTTTTACAAAGGGGCATGCGGCGTAATTCCAAACTTAATTTAAGATTAATAATAAAGCTATAAAGGGTTATATCCCCTTTAATAAGAAGTTCTATATATATAGGCGTAATAATATTATAAGTAATATTCTCTATAACTAGATAGTTAATATATTTAAACTCTTAATCCTTATAGGTTTACTTAGACTCTTATATAATAAGTAAATAAAAATACTCTAGGTATTATTCCTATATACCTATAGTATTCTTATTAATTATAACTAGGGTAGTTCGAAGCTAAAGGGGTTATAGTTTATTTATTATCTATATTATAGAAGTAGTATTAGCAGTAGCCTCTTCTAGAGCCTCTTAGTCAAATAGAGCAGTATATTAATTATAAGCGCTCTTCTCTTATAGGTATTAGGTATTAATATCCTAGTTTTACTTAGTAGTATATATATTAAGAGTTAAAATCTCTAATAAGGTCTTACTTAAGTATAAAAGTCCCTTAGGGTTATCTAAGTTAATCTATTTCTAAACTCTAGTAGATTAGACTTTAGCCTAGATTATAATATATTAAGTAGTAAAATCCCTATATATAGTTAGATAGTATAATATTATTATAGTATTAGTAGAAGATATTATAGTTAAAGTTATTTAGAAATAGAGGGTTTAGAATAATAAGAAATAGTATATATTAAGGAGAAAAGAAGGAATAAGAGAGAGGAAGTTTTAATAAGTACTTTTTAATAATAAAAGCTTATTTTAAAATAATAAGTTAGGGGTTTAATTAGAGCTAGGCTTATAACTATTAAGAAATATTCTATAGAGCTATATTTATAGTTACTAAAGAGCTTATTCTATTATAATAAGAGTAGCTATAACGTAGTTACTTATAACTATAGTTAGAGGAAAAACCCCTAGCAAAAGGTCGTTCCAGAGCTGACTTTAGTTATATACTACGGTAGGAACGGGCGATGCTAAAGGCATTACAATACCTAAGAAGAGAAACTCCTAGAGGTAGCTATGCAAGCCCGTCTCGCCCTGGCCTAGTATATTATAGTCTGTTAATAGGGGGGACTCGAGAATAGCCTTTATCTCAATAAGCAGAAGCCAATCCTTATTAGTAAGGTGAGCATCCAGCGGAATTTCTAGGTCCTCAATAGAAACCTGGAGCTGCAGGAGGAATAATTAGATATGGTGTCTCGTCTAGATAGCGCGCTCGATTATCGGGTACAATTAGTGAAGATATTGTGCTAAATTAGCTAGGTAGACGTTCCGTTAACAAAGGTGCAGCTTTCTATACAAATGCTAAGGTTTTAGCGAGTCAGAGTTGAGCCTTTCGGACAGTAGAAGCGGTCGCAAAACGCTTATAGGCTCTGATTTCGTTGGATGACAGAGTACATTCTGCGGTGTCTTTAAATAGCAGTGAGAAAAGGAACTGACATCTGTTCCACACATTCGCACGATTCAACACCCCAACACAATCATCTACAGTCTCGCTTCCAACCGCTCTTCTCCCTCTAACCCACATGCAACCTCGCTCGTCATCAAAATCGCCGTATCCTTCAGCGCCGGCAAACGATACTTGTGGTTGACTTCCTGATACCTAGGGTCGCTCAACATACCCGCGAAGTGCAGAATACTAGGATAGTGCGCCAGCGCAATCTCATCCCAGCCGTTCCCATCCTCTGCTTCTTTCTCTCGCGGAGAACCGTTGATAGCCGTAACACCCCCGACTATCTTGGCATTCCCGCCATGCGAAGAGCCGATGGATGTGGCAAACGCCTTCCCGTATTCAAGGTACGATGCTTTCTTGCCTGGCTGGAAGGAAAGCAGGTTGAACATGGAAACGGCTCCTTTCGCTTCTTTACCCTGAGCGTTGGAGAAAGCCCGGGCCCAATCTTTCAACTCGGACGAGAGCTCGAGGTTCTGCGCGGAGTACGTGGTTTGCTGGGTCTCCAGGACATCACCATTGACGTTGGGCACGCTGTGCGGCTCGGGGTTTAGTAGTTTGCGGTTCTTGGCCGCAAAGTCTTGGATCAGGCGCGACGGCACGCCGGCGGTGATGGTCCATGTGTGCTGAATGTGCGACTGCAGAGAGGAAGGTAAGGCATCTGAGCCGTTCAGGATTAGAAGAAAGTCCCAATGGATATTGCGGGCAAGTAGATGCTCCGTGGAAAACGTGGAGGGCAGGATGATCCACCGGATTACGCGCGATAAGACGAGTGGTGAGACTTTAGAAGTTTTGAGCGCTGAAAGGAATGATTGCTGCGCATTAGGCTGAGCGGGGTTTAGAGCGACGAGATGCAGAGTGCAGAGAGGCATGATTCCTATTATCACCACCGTTATTGTGAATAATTGGCATGAATATGAAGATGAGAACGCAGTATATGGGTTTTGTAATGCGGAGTAATTGGAATGATGTAAGGCGGCAGTCTGGGTAATAAATGCCGAGGTTGCTAACATTGTCAGCAGGCGCTGTTGTGAGGCTTAGTAAATGCCTGTCGCAAGTCTAATTTCAGAGCCCGATAGACAGTGAACCGCATCTTTGAACACCATTCCCTTTATAGGCCTATTTATCCCATTACAAGTAGTCCATTAGTCGTCAGGGTATTAGTTCTTCTTTGCCAACGAGGTGCTCTTATTATAGGGTACCTACTAAAGATTCAACAAGATGACCATGTGAGATTTCATGTGAAAAGAAAGGAAACTTGAACATCTGGTAAGGCTTTTATACGCACAATTAGAGGTCATAAAAGAGATCGCAGCCTCGGGTGCATCTCGACACGTCAGTCAGAGTTATTAGCTTATGTTAGGATGGATACACGTGAGTCTATCGCGAGCTCAACAGAATGAATCAGCGGGGAGACAAGATCGGGAATCAAATTTCAAACTTGAATTTATCGCGCCCTCCGAAAGCCATGAGGCTAGAGGAATGTGAATTTGGCTCCGCTATTTGACACTGATCCGAATTTATTTCGCGTCTGAGATTGAGCGAACTAAGTTGGGTCACATTCTGCGAGAGTTGCGTTTGCTCAGCCTTTAACAGATTGCCAAGGACTTGCTGGCGGATAGACCTATGCACACGACGTGCCATTGCCCCCTCACTAGTCAGGCCTTTGATTATGGAAACAAAATTGTAATAACTTTCTTCTGAATGTTTCCAAAAACCGCGTATTTGTCAAGAGCAGTCAAGCGTCGAGAAATCCCGTCTCGTATAAGATGTCTTGGCATGAAAATGCAGTGCACTCTCAAACTCCCGAATTCCTCCGGAAACAATCAGACCTCACCGCAATTTAAATGTTCGCCCCGGGCTTATAAAGCTGTCGCGATGGCTGCAAGCGCTCAAGGGCAGGGTCGTCGTGAAGAAGGGTATATAGGACGAAGTCTATAATAAAGGAGTGTGTATATAGCTATCTATAGAACTAACTATAGATTAAGTCTCCCTGAATAGGGGTATGCGAACTAAAGGGATATATATACCCGCTCTAGAGCGGGTAGGACTATATATAACTATATAAGTAGACGCTATCTTATATAATATACCCCCCTAGCCTTATAATATCCCCTGAAGCTAAATATAAAGTAAAGTAAAGCTATTTATAACTAAATATAATAAGGAGAGTAGCGCCCTAGGGATCCCGCGTAGTGCTACCTATAGAATAATAAGAAGAGGGGGAGCAGTCTACTTAGTAATAAAAGGAGTAGCCTACTTAAGGAGGCCTAGCTATAGCTATAATAAGGGGAGTAATCTACTTATAAGGGGGCTAGCGTACTAGGAGGGCCCCGCGCTACGCTAGCTATAATTATAATAATAGGAGCAGTCTACTTAATAATATAGCTTATACTATAATATTTATTAAGTATTTAATAGAGGGTTATATAATACCTTCCTCCTAAAGCGCGTTATATAAATATAAGAACTTATTAGTATATAGGGTAGCTAGGATAGCTTCTTTTTCTAGCTCTATAAGCTAAACGATTTATTTAGCTTTATTAAGCTAAACTATTAAAAAGAAGTAATTATAACATTATATATCGTGATGCCTTTAGCATCGCCCGTTCCTAGCGCGGCATATAACTAACATTAGCTCTAGAGCAACCTTTTTCTAGAGGTCGTTCCTCTAACTATAGTTATAAGCGACTACGTTATAGCTACTCTTATTATAATAGAATTGAGCTCGGAATTACGCCGCAGCCCCTTCGCAAAAAGACTATAACAAATTCACCTAGTTCGTAAGCATAATTCGGGAAATACTATATAGGTATTTTAACCTATACCCTCTACTAGTTAAGGAAAATAATATAGGAACCCTATATATTCCTACTACTCGCAAGCAAATCCTCTAAATATTATAGAGTCGGACGCGCGCCGCACCAGGGCTAATTATATTAGAGCTAAATAGGCTACTAAGGCTCTTATAGTAAAGCTACTATATAAGATAACTCCTTAACCTAAAAGGTCGACCTTCTAGTAAGATACTATAAACGCTATTATATAAGAGGTAACTCCTTAATTAAAAAGGTCTTTCCTAAGAGGTTCTTATAGCTAGAAGTATAAGAAGCTCTACTACTATAAGCAAGGCTTTATACCTCTACCTCTTCCTTATCCTTATCCCTTAAGTATATTAATACTAGACCTTATATATAAAAACGCTAAGCTTATGCGAGGTATACCCTTTAATACTAATAACGTATAAGAGCTTATTAGAGAGTTTAGTATTAATATAATTAATAAAACCCGCTCCTTTTTTAATTACTTTATTATATATAGAGAGTATATTATTAATATAGCCCTTAAGAGGGCTCTTATTAATACCCCTAGAGGGGATACTTGCTATTATATTATAGCTAAGTAAGTAGACTTAGTAATAGAAGCTAGGCGGGTTATTATATACCCTATAGAGTAGCCCTTTTTTAAGCAGGTCCTCTGTACTATTAAGGTAGAGGTAGCCTAGGCCCCTTAGGGGAACGTTAGTAAGTATAGCTTATACTAACTAATAGAGAGAGCGTTACTAATAATAGTATAGTAAAGATAGTAATAACTTCTAGCGGATAAAGCGGTAATAGAGGCGGTATTAGTAGCGCGGGTAGTGCGCAAGAGGAAAAGTTAATAGTTTCGTAGTCTATTAAATAATTAAAAACTATATTATTATTAATATAAAGTTAAAGATCGTGAGGCTATCTAGTATAATAGGTATATATAAGTATAGCTATAGTTAGGAAAGGTAGTTAGTAAGATCACGTAACTAAAGGCTATGTATTGTTAGGAGGCGCGGAGTTAGAAGGTCTATTGCACTTAAGCAGGTAAAATCACTATGTAGTGGCTAGAGGCCTTATAATAGAATAAGCTCTTTAGTAACTATAAATATAGCCCTATAGGATATTTCTTAATAGTTATAAGCCTAGCTCTAACTAGACCCTTAATTACTATTTTAAAATAAGCCTTTATTATTAAAAGTACTTATTAAAACTTCCTCTCTCCTATTCCTTCTTTCCTCCTTATTATATACTATCCTCTATTACTATAAACCCTCTATTTCTAAATAACCTTAATTATATTATCTTCTATTACTATTACTATAGTATTATACTATCTAACTATATATAGGGACTTCGCTACTTAATATATTATAATCTAAGCTAAAGCCTAAGTTACTAGAGTTTAGAAATTTATTAACCTAGATAACCCTAAGGGACCTTTATACCTAGGTAAGACCTTATTAGAAACTCTAACTCTTAACCTATATATTACTAAGTAAAACTAGGATATTAACACCTAGTACTTATAAGAGAAGAGCGCTTATAATTAATATATCGCTCTATTTAACTAGGAGGCTCTAGAAGAGGCTACTACTAATACTACTTCTAGGACTACTCCTAAGTCTATTACTAGGATATAAGTAATAAATAAATTATAACCCCTTTAGCCTCTAGCCGCTTTAGTTATAATTAATAAGAATATTATAAGTATATAGGAATAGTACCTAGAGCACTTTTATTCGCTCGCTATATAAGAATCTAAGTAAACCTATAAGGACTAGGAGTTTAAATATATTAACTATCTAGTTATAGAGATTATTACTTATAATATTATTATACTTATATATATAGAACTTCTCGCTAAAGGGGATATAACCTTTTATAGCCTTATTATTAATCTTAAACGTTGCTACGCTCTAAATAAGGCTAGCACTCTTATTACTATTTAAGAAGAGTATATCTAAGTCCTAGAAAAGGTAAATAGAAGTATTAATCCTAATACCTAGATTAAGGACTTTAGGGGTATCTACCTCTATATTACCTAGCTTAAGCTTCCTAAGGTAAGTAGCACCCTCGCTTTAAAAAGTTTTCTTTAAGTACTAGGTTATTACTTTATACTTACTTAGGCTAATATAGAGATTATAGATATCCTTAAATAGGAGCGAGCAGGGATACTAGTCTCTAATAGAAGCTAATATATTAATATATTTAAGGACCTCTTATATAAGGATATACTCTACTCGAGGTTATAAGAATAAAGCGCTAGGGTCTTTATAACACTAGCTAGCTATATAGATAAGGCTAACCTATTAAGCGTTCCTATAACTAGTAACTTATCTAGTAATAAATAGTACCTATATAGGTCGAGCTATTAATAGCTAAGTAGTAATTATAACTACTTAGAAGCTATTTTAACTAGATATTACTAGAAGGGCCTCTATATATTAGTAATAAATATATAAGTAGCTTAGATCTATAACTAGTTAAATAATAACCCACGCTTTGCTAATCTTTATATAGAACTCGCTTATAAGGGCTAGCTACGCGCTATACCTTATAAGGGTAAAAACCGCTAAAATAATAAGGGGGGTAATAAGGGTTTATCTAAGAAATCTAATATAGCCCCGAGCTACCCTATTAATATAGTAATAGTTACTTTCTATATAGCTTTCTTAAATAAGATTAGGGATAATATAGTTAACTTAGATAAAGAGTACCTAAATATCTTTATAACCCCCTACTTAGGACCTTATATATTATATAAGTTTATAGTCCTAGATAATTATAGAGGGATATACCTTCTAAATAATAAGTCCCTACTTATCCCCTCCTTAATTAGGTATTATAAAAGAGAATATATTAATTCTAGAATAGCTTTATACCTAATTATTATAAAAGGTATATAAATTATTAAGAATACTCTTAATAGGTTAAAAAGCGTAAATATAGAGGACCTTACGCTCTATAATATAAGATATATAGAGAAGTTTTATATTAATATTATCTCTAAAGCGCTACTTTAGAAGATAGGTATTTAGTACTTAGGGTATAACTATATACTTTGCTTTAGAACCTATAAGAATAGTATTATAATTAAGAAACTTATTAGGAAGGCGAACCTTGCTTTCCTTAAATATAAGCCTTATTCCTTATACTCTATTCCTAAGTAGATCCCCTAAAGTATTAATACTATTATTAATAATATAAACCACGTGCTTATAATATATAAGTATACCTCTTTTATACTATTACTAGACTAGAGTAATAATATAATGCTTTAGCACCTCTAAAGCAAGCAGCTTAGCCCCGAGGCTCTAGAGTAGCTAGTATACGCTACTTAGGGGGTAAGGATTAAAGGCCTAATATACCTATAGTACTAATACTACGTAGTTATATATATTAAATAAGTAATTTTAAGATAAATATTAGAAGATAAAGTAATACGCCCTTACTAAAGAATTATATAGGATCTCTTTAACTACCCTATACTCGAGCGCTTATGCGAGGGATTAGAGGGAGGTATTCTTAATAGCTACGAGGTCGTTCTAAATAACTATAAGTAATAAGGGGTTAATAGTGCGATATATAAAGTTCTAGATATTATAGTAGCTACTAAGGAGGGACTTTTGGGTTTCTTTAGTAATACTATAGTTAGTTATACATATAGCATACTTACTATAAATATTATTAATTATAAGAGGTAGCGGAGGTAGAGGCTCTGCATTATTCAGGTTCTAATATATATAGCACTACGCAGCCTATTCGTTATATTTATAAATATAGGTGTTATAGGCTTCCTCGTTATACTATATAGCAAGTTTATTAATTATTAGAGGGCGCGCTATATAGCGTATAAGATCGGGTATAGGTTAACTACTTAGGTTAATATAGTCCTATACGCCTGCTTAGAGGGTATAGAAGCGAAGCTATAAATACTAGGCGGGCTAGTCGTATAGCTTAGAGAGGTAGTATATATATATATATAGCTAGGTAGTAGAAGGGTTAGGTAGAAACGCTATATTAGTAATAAAGAAGGGTTAAATAGAGGGCTAAGAGGAGGGCTAAAAGGAGCGCCTAAAGCTATTATAATATATTAGAGGTTATATAGGAGAGGTATATTATAAGCGAAGTTAAACTAGCTAAGAGCTAGGCTTATAACTATTGCAATAGCTATAAGCGCTTAAGAGTAGGGTTATCGTGAAGAAGGGTATATAGGACGAAGTCTATAATAAAGGAGTATATATATAGGTATCTATAGAACTAACTATAGATTAAGTCTCCCTGAATAGGGGTATGCAAACCAAAGGGATATATATACCCGCTCCAGAGCGGGTGGGACCGCACGTGACTACGGAGGTAGACCCCATCCCGCACGACAAAAGCTTTGGTAAATCTTCAGGAAGGCGGGTATTCATCCATAAAAGACTGAGGACTGTGCACAAGTTGGCATGAGTGTTTTCTCATAAGCAATTCCGTCGTTGTATGCAGAATGATTTCTCGTGACACGTACTTGGAATGCAATAACAACGTCGAGTAACTCTTTTCGATTTAAGCCAGAACTTTGCTCTTTGGATAGACGATGAGATTGTGCAATCCATTCGTATCTGTACTCCCATCACAAAATCATGGCCAAGTCCATATCCGTTAGCGTTATTGGCGCATCCTGTAAAACCGGCGGCTCTGTCCTCGACGGCTTGATCAATTCAGCTGACAGCTTCGCAAGTACTTCACCAAAGTCAAACATTTCGTCTGTTCGGTCGCGTTTGATGATTTATGGGTAAGCAGGAAGTCACATACTTTGCTCGAGAGACTTCCATCGAGAGCTTGACCAACCATTCTAAGAAGGAAAGGAGTCCAAATTGACGGCTACCTGAAGGTCCCCGAAAAGTATTCGCGAACAAGTTGGAAGATATTGACGTCCCCATTTCTTGTATGAAGTGGTAGCATTTACGTCTTCAAATCCAATGGATTGACGCAGCAAAAGATGCTAACGTCAAGCGTCTCATGCCATCGGAGTGTGTCGAACCAGCGCCCAAGGGTGTCATTAATGTCACAGACAATTCTAACTCCAGTTTACCTAGGCGAGGGGAAACATCGGCTAACAAGACCGCAGAAAGCTAGAAATACTTGGAGAGAGATTGCTGTACACTATCATAGATGTGGGATGCTGGTTCCAAGTGTTTGTCCCAAACGTCCCGTCAGGGAGGGCGGACGAAGCATACATGAGCGTTACTGACCACCTTATCGTCGAATATAGCAATCAAAAGTTCGTTTTGACGGATATGGTAGACATTGGAAAATACGTTGCCAAGATCATCTCGGACTCTCGCAAATTAAACAGGCATGTCTTTGCGTACACCGAGATTCTTAGTATGAATAGGATTTGGGAAACCATGGCAAAGGCCAGCGGAGAGAAATATGAGTCGGACACCAAGTCTCTTATGCCTGGTGACCCCATTGCTGAATTCATAGATCTTACTGCAGATCTCCGAGGTCGAGCTTCACCAGATCAGTAACAACTCTCGCAAGAAGCTCGAAGCAGGCATAGAGAGTGCGCTTGATCCTAGCAATATGTCACAAACGAGCGCGGTATAGAGCAATAGAGTTAGTATAGTTAAGTATAGCTAAGGTTAAACATTCTTCTCTAGCCCTCTAGTCTACTAAGTAAGGGCTAGAGGGCTTATCTAGGGGTTACCTAATACCTCCCTATATTTCCTAACTCCTATAGACTTCTCTAACTTAGCTTATTAAGCCCTTTTCCTTATAATATTATACTAGCTTATAATATAATCCCCCCTTTTTAAACTAGTCTATCCTTAGACTAGTTTACTTAGTAATTATCTAGAGGGTACCTAGTACCTCTCTATAAGACTTTATAATTTCCTAGTTCTTATAAGTCTAGAATTTAATATCCCTTATTCTAGTTATATAACTCTTCTTTAGATAGCTTAATAGCTTAAAGGAGTAATTAACTAGTAATAAAATACCTATCCTCTACCTTAGCTACTCTTATAGCTCTTATATCTAGGTATTAAGGAATTTGATAACTTAGAGGAGTAATAAGCTAGTAATAAAGCTATTCCTATATTCTAATTACTCTTATAGCTTTATTAAATAGGTCTAGGACTACCTAGTAGCTATTTAGATAACTATAGCTATATTCCCTTATAAGGGTTACTCCTTCTTTTATAAGATTATACTAAAATATATTATTATTTAAGCTTATTTTTATTACTTTAAATTTATTCTTAGAATTATTATATTTTCTACTTATTATTATATTTTTAATACCTTTATAAGAGTAATAAAGATATCCTCCTTCTAGGGATAAAGAAGATCTTTATTATAATATAAGGGGCTACTAGTAGTTATCTAGTAGTTATTTAGTACCTCCTTATACTTAGTAAAGTTAATTAAAGCTAAATAATATAATAATCTAGAGATTATCCTCCTTTTAGCTATATAAAGGCCTAGTTTTAGTATTAAGTTAGAAATATATAAATATTATTTAAAACTTTACCTTATTAAAATCTCTCTTTCGTATTTTTTTTAGATTTATAATATTAATACTATTACTATTAGTAACTTACGATTAGCCTCTTACTCCCCTATTAATAACTTTATCTTAATTATTATATAATAAATCTATTATTATATTATCCTCTATTATTACTACTACTAATATTATTAATAAAGCTCCCCTGCTTGCTATAAGTATACTCTAGGTATGCCCCTATTATTAATACCTCCTAGTAATAGTAAAATAGGAGCCCCCTAAAGAGGATCTCTCTAATATTAAGCTCTTTATAAGCTTAATTCTCTACTTTAAAAGTAATAATAAGCTCCTAGTTCTTATCTAGTACTTATTTAATATTTATCTAATATTTTACTACCTTTAGGTTTTAAATTTATTATTAATTTATTTATTTGTTAGACGCTTCTACTAATTATAAGTATCATATTAAAATAGGTAATAATAAAGCTTATATTACTATAAGTATTACTTAGTATTTTCCTATTTCTTATTTATTAACTTATTATAAGCTACTTATTATATAATAAGTATTACTAGAAAGATTAAGCGCCTTATAAATAAGACTAGTTCTAAGCCTAACCTTTAGGTATAATATATTTAAAATAAAGTAGATCCCTAATACCTCCCTAGTATTTTATTATTAATATCTAATTATATTTAAGAGGAGATCCTTACTACCTAGCCTATAGTTAAGAAAGCCCTCTAAGCTAAGAAGAATAAGGCTATTAGAACGCCTAAGAAGTATAAAGCTAAGGAGGCTAAGATCTCTATAGAGATAGAGAACTACTAGGTAGTTATTTTAAAAGATATAGCTAGGTATTAGTAATATATTACTAAGGAAGCTAAGAAATAAACTAAGGTTTTATATAAATAGTATAAGGAGCTCTATTATTACTACTTAGAGATAGATTAACTAGCTAGTAAGTAGCTAGAGGTATAGGATATATAAGGTAAGTATATTAAAGAGGTAAATAAGGCTTATAGTAAAGTAATAAGTTAACCTTATCTCTACTAGTACCTTATTAGTACTCCTCTAGTTAGTATTCCTAATTTAAAATATTATTATAAGGTTTTAATTACCTTATTTATTACCCTATTTATTTCCTTAGGAGATAATAATGCTAAGGGGGATAAAACTAGTCCTATCGAGGAGGGTACTAGTACCTAAGAGATATAAAACTTTTAAGAGCGCTCCTAATAAGCTATTAATAACCTCTAGGTAGTATTTAGTTACTTTTAAGCGTCTTTCTAATCTCTTTTTACTTTATTAAGGGCTTTTAAGCTAGTAAAGTAAGATACCTAGCTAATATACCTTATTTCTACCTAAGTACTAGTTACCTATTAAGTTACTTATTAAACTATATAGTAATTATAATACTTTTACTTATAATTAGGCTTTATAATCGTTTTATAAGTTTATAGATATATTATATTATAGCTCCTATGAGCTATCTAGTTTACTATAGCCATTCTATTTAATAAGGTACTAATAGTTATATCTAGGGCCCCTATACGTAATGATATAGTCTACTATATAGATATTATTATTATTATTATTAATCAGGATATCTCGTAGTAAAACGGCTAAGCTAAAAAAAGGGTTCTAATTATATAAGTATAAAAATATTATAAATTTAATACTTTTTATTAATCTATAGCTTATAAGCCTATCCCCTATTAACTACCTATTAGATTCTAAATAGGCCTAGAGACTTATTAGAAGGTTTATAAGAGGGCTACCTCTACTTAATATCTTTTATTAAAAGTAATATAAGATCTCTTATAATAAAAATGATAAAAGTCCTCCTCTAATTATAGAACTTATTACATATTTTATTATACTTTTAAAGTAAGTTAGTAATAGCTAACCTCTAGATAAAGAAGCTATAAACTATCTTATATACTACTAGGATTAAAACCTTTAACTAAGGTTTAATATTATTACGTCTATAAGGGGAATATCTTATTAGTAGCTTAGTAAGTAATATCTTAATAGCTTTATAATAGGAGTTATTATAAATAGATTCAGCTAGGTTAAGCTATTGAGTTCGGAATTACGCCGCAGCCCCTTCGTAAAAAGACTATAACAAATTCACCTAGTTCGCAAGTATAATTCGGGAAATACTATATAGGTATTTTAACCTATACCCTCTACTAGTTAAGGAAAATAATATAGGAACCCTATATGTTCCTATTACTTATAAGCAAACCCTCGCATAAAGTCGGACGCGCGCCGCACCGGGGCTAATTATATCGGAGCCGAACGGGCTACTGAGGCTCTCGTGGCCTGGAAACGCCCTCGCTCTAGGTTAAGCTATATTACCTAGTTATCCTAGTTAATATTATAGAAAGTCCTTAAAAAGTACTTAATACTCTAGTTCTAGCGTTCTATTTAGCTATTAGTTTAGGGATAAAAAGTAGTTTTAATCTTCCTCTTAATAACTAGTAAGTAGTATACTTTAGACTAGAGGTTACTAGTAAATAGTAATCCCTAATTAGATATAATAGCTTCTAGGAGCCTAAATATAAGGAAGGTATATTTAGTTAGTAGTATAGCTAACTTATTAGTAATAAGTAACTCCCTAGTAGAGATATATAAGGAGTATTTTATAAACTAGTTAATAATAGTAAGAATATTATTATATAGCTTATTTCTTATTATAAGAGATAGTAATAGTTTTATAATAAAGTTAATTAATATCTATCAGAAAGGCTAGATAGGTATTAGTAGATATATAAGTTTATTATATAAGAGATAATATCTTAGTTTTATATATTAGTATATTATATATATCTTAACATATTCCTTTATATTGCTCTTCTATATATTCTAAAAAACGATTTTCTAATCCTCTTTAATATCTTAATAACCCCTTAGTAACCTCTAGATAGTTTATTATAAAAAGCTCTAAGGACTTTATTTTAAAATAAGTAATTATTCGGAATATATAAGCCCTCTTAATATCTTAGGGTACTAGTATTATTTAGTAACTACTTTATACTTTATTATTCCTACTCCTTATTAATATAAAAGGGGTCTTTTTATTAGGCCTCTTTAACCTATTCCTAGAGCGAGGGTATTAGTTATTCTAGCGAGGTATTTAATAGTTAGGTACCTTATTACTACTTAGTACCTACTTTCTAAATAGTAGTCTTATTAAAATATTATAAGAAGTCTTATAAGAGCAAGTCCCTAGCTTTATTAATTTCTATATCCTCTAGGGTATAGTTAGGTCTCTATAATAAGCTATTAGCTAGGTTATAGTAACCTAGCTAGTATTTAATTTTAAAGTTAAATATCAATAGATCTTATAATAGCTAAGCCTAGTAGCTACTAAGTATCTTTTTATTAATAAGGTACTAGTAACCTAGGTAGTTAGTAAGAAATTAGATATAATATTAGGAGTAAAGTAAGTAATACTATTACTTTATTACTACCTCCCTAATAGCTAGTAGCTCTACCTCTAGCGTGCTATATTATAATTACGCACCCTTAAGCTTCTCAAATATTAATACTACTAGTCTCTATATATTCCCCTCTAACTAGCTTAGTATTACCCCTATTATAAAGTCTAATATATTAGTTTTAACTTAAATTAGAAGTATAGGATTAAAGTAGTATAATATAAGTACTTCTATAAATAAAGCGTAAAGCTAATAGAAAGTAACTAGTACCTCCCTAGTTATTACTAGCTATCCCTTAGCTATATTAGTAAGTTAGTTAGTAAGTAAGCTATAAATCTCCTATAGAACCTTATAAATCCTAGAAATTACTAAATCTCTCGTGTTATAATAATTACTAGCTACTTAGCTATAACCTAGACTCTCTTATATTCTATAGTAACTCTATTTACTAAGACTATAAACCTAAGGAATCTAACCTCCTCTTTATGAAATTTATACTTATTAGGGTTTATATAGAGGCTATTAGCTTCTAACTAGGTAAGTATCTATCTTATAGCCTTTATATAGAAGTCTATACTATTAGTAAAACTCAAGATATTATTTAAATATATAATATAAATAATATTACCTAGGCCTATAAGTAACTTATTAATAAATATCTAGAAGGTAGTAGATATATTAATAAGGCTGAATAGTATAATATAATATTTATAATAGCTATATTATATATAGAATACTATTTTCTACTTATCTCCCTCTTAGATCCTTACCTAGTAGTATATATCCTTAAGGTTAAGCTTAGTAAAGTACTTAGCTCTAGAGAGCTAGTTAAGGATCTTATTAATTAGAGGGGAGGGGTATAGTTCTTAGTAGTTACTTAGTTAAGCCCCTAGTAGTTTATATATAACCTTAACCTACCTCCCTTCTTTAGGATAAATAGGATTAGCACCCCTATTAAGCTTATTAATAAGTAAATCTATCCCTTTTATAGGGCTTTATAGATATAGTTCCTTAACTCCTCTAACTCCGTCTTAGCTAGTAAGTAAATAGGTCTAAATAGGGGCTTAATCCTAGGCTCTAGGTTAATAGGGTAGCTTCTAATAATCCTAAACTCTAGTATAATTCCTATTAAGTTAGTATTAAATACTTTCTTAAAGTCCTAGTACTCTAGTAGGATATTTATTTTAAACCTCTTAGTATCCTTAGGGTCTTAGATATCCTCTTAGTAATTAGTAGTTCATATATAGTTAACTTATAGTACTCCTATAAGTACTACTCTTACTTTATTTTTAATATATATAAGATTTTTTATAATTATAATAAGGTAAATACTCTTCTTATATAGGGGAAAGGTCTAGCCTAACTCCCTCTAATTAAGATTAGAGTATTCTATTATATACTAAGGGATCCCTAGGATAGCGTTATCTTTATTATTATTACTAATCCTAAAGTTATTTAAGCTATCTATTAGATACCTATACTATTAGTTATTTAAGTAACTAACCTTTATATACTATAGTTAGGTTCCTTAGATACCTATATTCCCCTAATAAGTTCTAACTTATTAGCCTCTACTTAGGTATTAGCTATAATCCTCTAGTCTATAATATTCTTATTCGCTCTATAATTAATACGTATAATACTAGTTTTCTAGCTACTTATAAATTGGACTTATATTATTACTTTAATATAACTTAGCTAGTTACTATCCTACTAAACTATATATATTACTACCTAGTCCTCTTCTAGTTATTTACTAAGGTAGGGCTTTTCTTTATAATAGGGGTAGCTATACTTCTTATAATATAGGCACCTTAGCGCGATATAGCCTTTCCTCTTATAAATATAATAGATAATTTCCTTCCTAGTATCTTATAGTAAGTCCTTAGTATCCTCTTAGTAGTTATTAGTATTCCTATAATCCCTATAGGTCTATCCCTTTAGGGCCTTAGTTTATCCCTCCTAGTTAATAGTTTAGCCCTCTAGTTACTATCCCTTATTATTAGCTCCTTAGCCCCTTACTAGTATATTATATATCTATATATTAACTATAAGCTTAGCGTTTCTAGCTCTAGTATTAAGGTTAAGCTATAACTTTAGTAATCTATTTACTATAATATAGTCCTAGAGCTTAGGGTCTATCCTAGCTATTATATTAGCTCCTTAGATCTCCTCTAGTTATTAATAGGGGCTCTCTACCTTAATCCCTTTATAGTAATTAATAAAGCTCTAGTATAATTATCCTAGTTATTAGTAAGCTTACTTAAGCTAGGTTTATATACTAAGGGTCCTAGACCCTATATTAGCTATACTATTAGTTAATTAGTCCTTTATTATTACCTAAGTAATATTCTTTATTTTATTACTATAATTAATAGAGAGGTATAAGGTCTATTACTTCGCTATCAATCCTTCTAAGTATATAGTAATAAATAGTACTTTTTTAAGGTCTAATATAATCTTATTTATCTTAAATTAAGCGTTAAGATTAAATATAAATTAATTAAAGTTAGTCTAGGTACCCCTTTTATATTTAAGTATTAAGAGGTACTTCTCCTAAACCTCTAATTAGTACTTCTTTAATTTATTACTAATAATTACCTAGTAGGTAGTAGGGTTACTTACTAGGGTTAATAGATATCTAGCTCTTAAAGCCTTTAGATATTCCTATTTATACTTTAGCTACCCCTTTTTCCTTCCTCCTTAATAAGCTAATTTAATTTAGCTTTTATTAATTAGCTACTTAGTTCTCCTCTAGCGCCTTTATTACTATTCTACTAAGTAGGTATCTTATCCTAGGTTTAGCTACTTAGCTACTCCTATCTAATAGGAGATCCTAAAGGTAATACTATATTTATCTCCCTAGTAAACCTATAAATAAGTATTATATTATTATATATTATTCTACTCTAATAATCTATACCCCTATTAATACAAGTAGGAGAGAAGAATATATTATAAATAAGTATAGTATAGAGTAATAGAGTTAATATAATTATATATAGCTAAGGTTAAATATTCTTCTCTAGCCCTCTAGTTTATTAAGTAAGGGCTAGAGGGCTTATCTAGGGGTTATCTAATACCTCCCTATATTTCCTAACTCCTACGGACTTCCCTAACTTAGCCTGCTAAGCCCTTTTCCCTGCGATATTATCCTGGCTCGTGACACAATGTCATGACTACCGCCCAGTCCAACATGGGCCAATATCGGCTGTCCTGGAAAATTCGTGGAGAAAGTACACCAGAGTAGGCAAGCTAATTCGGCCACCTAGATTTCTAGGAACTATTTCCAGAAGCACCTGGGGGAAGAAGTATCCAAATAATAAGAGCATTACCAGTTAATAGAGGCCAAGACTCCTCGGCCGCAATGACTGGAAGAGGTGACCAATGTGTGTGAAGGTTTCATGATTCAGATTAGATTCGATGCGCGGGACATTTGCGGACCCCTTAAAGGTAAAATTGGACTAGTGACACAGCAGATTTTCTGATCATGCCATCTCAGAAAGTAGAAAGGAACGGAGATAAACCACACATAGCCTCTTCGATATGATGCCGTACGGTAGACAACTTTGACTCGCAACGGAACTAGAGCAAGTTTGTCATGAGGTGGGCTTCTGTCCGCATACTACGTGTCTGTCAACAATATTAGCAAGGTCAGTGTCAACTTACAATACTATCCAGAACTTACATGTCGAACATGGCATGGAACGCGTTGGTCTTCAATTCTTTCCGGACTGATGCGAGTTGCACCAAGACTTCCTCCTTTGATTTCCCGAGCACACCGCAGAAGAGCTTCAAGGAGAAACCTTCAAGACCTTCCAAAATCTGCGCCAGATTCAGCAAGCCGATGTCCTTGTAGTGTCGCTCTTTCGCCCAGGGACCGATCGGAACCTTGAACTTTTCATGAGACACTTGACCGAACCCGCCGTGTCTTCTCACCCAGCCTTCGAGCTGCGGCCCAGGAGACGGATCTCTTCCGACTTTCTTCAGTATATGAACAAATGTCTGATTCCAATCGTGAGTAAAGTGCTCCGGGGTGTAAGAGCCGTCATCGGAATAGTACTCGACGCTCATGTCTTGAAATTCCGCCCACCCTCCCGGGTTGAGATTGCTGAAAACAGACATTAGACCTCGGCCTTCCAAGGTAGGTTTCAATATGGGATGGCTGTGACAAAACCTACTCGTAGATGCTGGCCACGAGCGTCGGCCAGTCGCCGATAGATGCGGCCATGTATCGGCACATGATATAGTCATATTTCCTCCCCACCCATGGACACTCCACATCGTCAATCTCGAATTTGACATTTGGAGGAACCCTATTAAGAGATTTAGTGAGGGTTTAATTGGGAAGAAAATCGTCTGGTACCAGGTAGGTTGAATTGCACTCAGATCGTTTCCAATAATCTAATGTGACGTGAGTTACTGCACTTTTTGACACAATGAGTGCTGGAAACTGACTTCTGCATTTGGAAACATTTCACTAATGTCGAAGGCCCCTGCGTAGAGTCACGCAAATAAGCAAGTGAACCCTAGAACCGTCGCGGCCAACACTACTTACAAATTCCGGTGCCGGTTACAATGTCGAGAATACGGTGAATCTGGTGCGGCACAACAGGCGCCAAGAAAAGTTTGTGGCCAATTACTCGTGTCATGAGGACATGAGCCATATCGAGTCGATTCGATTCTGTTTCATCGTTCGGCAAGACGTAGGCTATGGTATGCGTCAACACATGAACCGGACTAAGAGCAAGCTGGCCCATCGTCTCTATGATCCAGCCTGACAATATGAACTCACAGCCTGAACGGAATGCGTGGTATTGTCGACCATACTCCAAAGGGTAGTCGAGGATGCTGGAAGTCAACGAGGAGGTATAGCTCAAACTGTACATGGTAATGAGAACAATCTAAACACAGCCTTAGGTCCAAGATTACGTAAATTCGATCGTCGATTGACGTGGCATCGTCGGTCTAACAAACTTTAGCAGAAATCAATGTGAAGTCGGACACCGACGAACTGTTTCTTCTTCGTCGGCCTCAAGAGGTGTCTCCGCAGGTGCCGTGAATTGAGAAGATGACCCGCCGGCATTGGAGGTCGTTGAATTGCTGTAATTATCTTGGATGGAATTAAGGTTGGTATTTTCGAAGAGCTGGCTTGAGGAATAGATACAGTGTCGGTTCCAGATGCCGATTTGGCTTGTTCCGGTGAAGTCTCAGCCATTGCCGTCGCGTCATATGCGAAGTTTCCTCCAGCTTGCAGGGTTAGAGAACGACGGACAAGCAAAGTTCATCAAGACAAACGACCAGGAATCGAGGACGCTTCGAAATTGGAGGGAGGGTTTTGTAGCACAATCAGTCACTCTCCCTAACATGACATTATGGTTTGTTTACTATTGGCGCAAGAGGCTAGTCTCAGACGCATTCAGACGCAAATCACTGCCAAGCGAAAGTTTCTCACATGTGCAGCCTCAGTCGCTGGGATTTGAGACCTCCACTGTGAACCCTTCGGGCCAATCATTCCAAGACTGGCGCCTTGTGGCGGAAGCGACATACCAGGGTGAAAGAGCTGAAAATTGTTGGTGCATTATGGACTTCTATGTGGAACCTCCACAGATCTCAAGGCTGTTAAATAAGGCGAAATTGCCAAGAACGCCTGCTAAAGAATATCATTTCCAATGCAGCCAAAGGAGGATAGGCCCCGCCCCGGGCATAAGTTAGCCACGAAGAATGCATACATACTTGAACTGTATGTGGGACTGTACTCTTCCTGGAGTCCTATTGTCGACGCCAAATGTACTCGTAAACACGGTATATTCCTATTCGTGTGCCCCTAAAAGCTCTTTTGATAAACCATGATCCAAGAAGGAAGGCAAGAAAGCCTCAAATGCGGACTCGCCAGTGACTGAAATCAGGAACAAAATCCTTCGGATGACCCAGGGTCAATGATTCGCAAATCGATGAAAGCCTCATAATTCCAGTAATCGCTTTGGGTGCCTTGCCCATCAACAGGGGCATCTCCCGCGAACTTTGCTGTCCAATACGTACTGCCTTGAGTGTATTTGGACCAAGCGTTCAGTCCGTTGTTCAGATTCTTCGCCCGGCTTGCAAACGTGTTGTTACTGATAGCTTGAATCGACCATTCTCCAACGAATACTGGGAATTTCCCATCTCCGACTGAAGCTTTGGCGTCTTCGCAAATTAAGCTAGGCAGGTTCTCCGAAGTAGTAGACAGCTTATAAAAGTAGTAAAGATGCACATCAATGACGAGATTCTGATCGGCGGTAAAGTAAGGTGACCAGAAGGTCTCAGGGCGAAAGCTGCCTTGAAACATGACGGGAATCTTAGCGTTTACCGCGCGAACACGACTGAGTACGCCGTTGATATATTTGGCCACCCAAGCAGCTCCTTCCTCGCTGAGGGCCTCCGGGAAGCCGAACTTAGAGATGTCACGGTTGTCGGCTGGTTGGTTGACGGGTGCGATGGTGTACGCGTCCGGAAATCCGGAACTCTGAACGTACCGAATGACCGCGTCGACTGCGCGGTAAGAGTAGTCCAAGGCGGTGTCACTGTTAAACCAGCCATAGTTACCATCCTTCTCGCCAATGCCCTTGCCGTTGACTCCGCCTGGCAAAGAATGAAGGCCGATGACGACGTGCATGTTGTACTTAGTAATGGCATAGGTTGCGATTGTCCGTAAGAATTGGATTTGATTGCCGGTGTACAGCTGTGATCCAGGCACCTTGACCCAGGCAGCGTAGTTGGTAGGGATGCGCAAGATCGTGACCCCGGCGTCGGCGAGCTTGTCGATATCAGCCGGGCGGATGAAAGTCGCGTACCTCCGTTCTAGCACGGGGCCACATTGCG
Organism: Colletotrichum ledebouriae; assembly: GCA_036785755.1. Lineage (NCBI taxonomy): Eukaryota > Fungi > Ascomycota > Sordariomycetes > Glomerellales > Glomerellaceae > Colletotrichum > Colletotrichum ledebouriae. The sequence continues at coordinate 27,730 of JAVHLU010000872.1, forward strand.
CGCCAAGCCGGACGCAGAAGCCCCACTCGTCGGTGGTGTTGCCGCCGTACTCGTCCCAAAACGGAGCATCGAGAAAAGCTTCTTGGACAAGCCAGCCGCCAAGATTCACCCCAGTCGCCTTGAAAGTCTTCCAGTTGACGTAGGCAGTAACGTGTGTGATGCTCATTACGGAGCTGACGGCCCACAGAAGGCCGAGCGACTTCATGGTGAATTGGCGATGAACGATGCCGAAAGTGATACTTTCAGTACCTTGAACAGTGGAGGATAATGGAAAGCGTTTCTTGATGACGATGGAGTTCCGTAGCTTGGTAAAGGACTGTGTCAAAAATATCATCTTGATTCATGGCACTTTCATCGCTTTTGAAGTCAATGGGTGATGACAGAACAACCAAGGCAGAAACAGTGTCATCCACTAAAGGTCACCTGGATGCTCGAACATGCAGCTTGAATCCGTAGCTCCGCTGTTATTTACCCCGAGCTCACGGTTACATGGTGAACCTCGGCAGTGTACAAGACGCGGATATCGACTACGCTAAGTATTATCGACGTTGTCACACACTGTTGAATAAGACGGGAAGTTCCGTGGCTATGATGTATATATACAAGGCTTAGAATCCCCTCACCTGAAACTACGGGGAAGGACCTAATAATAATATTAATGAATTATATATTATAAATAAGCCTACTAAATCTAATAATTAATAATCTAAATAACATAATTACTAATTAGTTAAAGCTATTATTGATTAATAGCTTATTTATAAACTTATTCAAGGTATAGATAATTATTTATATTAATATTAATACTTCTATCGCTATTTATTATTACTTTTAATTTACCTCTACTAAATTAATAGAAGTTAAAACTAGTAATAATATAACAAGATAGATCTAGTAATATTAGTATCTTTTACTAGAATTGCAATGCGCAATTATAGTTATATGCATACTACGCTAGCTATTACTAGCTGGGCATACATATTACGTAGCGCGCGCGTGTATACGGGACCTAAACGATACTTAAGCGCATACTATAACCGATCTAGGTAATAGTAGGCGCCCACGCCTTTTAACTTCTAATATAGTAATATAACTCTTAGTTACGTAGTAGTTTGCGTAATATATAAGGTTTGCTCTATGAGACGAGGATCATACTTCTCTATATAATAAAGCGTCGCTTATCTAAAACGCGTAACATATACTTAATTATAGTTTCTTTTAGGGTTTTTCCTATAGTTAATACGAGGTATAATTAATTATAGTTCTTTACTATGCTACTATATAGGTTCCTTATATAATTAGGCGTTATATATACCTAATAGGGGAGTATTAGAATTATAATGCGTAATTATAGTTATATATATACTACGCTAGCTATTGCTAGCTGCGCGCACATATTATGTATAGCGCGCGCGCATACGGGACCTAAACTATCAAATCGACCCCCTAGGCGCGCGCAGTAGAGCACAATATGCGCGCAAAAGCAGCGCGAAATCTAGCCTAAATTAGTTAATATCCACTTCAGCTAGTTTTAGGTATAAATTCTACCTAGATCTAGATATAGAGGTTTTGGTATAATTATCTATTGAGTTTTAGTTATTTTATACCCTATATTATATAATTCAATAATTAATAATCTAATTTTTATATATAATACTAATGAAAGCTATCTAGATAAGTTTATAGTATTAAATTTACTTATGTATTATTAATATATAATGTTATAATAAGCTTACTTTTAATAGAGCCTCTAGACCGTCTAGCTTCTTATTAGGATTATATAATCTAAATAATTAGCTCCTCTAATAGGATTAAACTTAATATAAGCTTAAGTTAAGAGGACTATGAGAGTATATTAACTTAAAAATATTAAGAAAGAGAACCTTAAGGCTATCCTAAAGATCCCTTTAATAAAGCTAAAGTTCTAGGATTACTTTTAGAAAGCTAACTTCCTAGTAATAAATACTTATTCTAATAAATTAGAAATATTATTAACTCTTCTATAGATAATTACTTAAGGAGATTTAAAATAAATCTCCCTTACTAAGTCTAAGCTAGCTAGATCATTTAATAATATAATAAAATAAAACTAGTATATATATATTATATATAGAGCGATATATAAAGAAAGAGGTAAAGGAAATGAAAGAGTTATATAAAGTTATAACCTAGTTTAAGGATTATATTTAGGAAATAAGTTATCCTAAGTATTATTAAACCTACTTTATCGTAGGGAACTTAATTACTAAAGGTATTTTTGAGTTAAAAGTAAAAGTAGGATCAATAAGGTTTATTAGCTTAAAGCTACTAGAGAGGTATATATTAAAGTCTTTTAAATTCCGTATAAAAAGAAGATGATAATATAAAAAGTAACCTCTAAATAGATTATAAAGTATAAAGTAATTATATTAGAGCTAAAAGCTATTAGGATTAAGTTTGGAATTACGCCGCAGCCCCTTTGCAAAAAGACTATAACAAATTCACCTAGTTCGCAGGCATAATTCGGGAAACACTATGCGGGTATTTTAACCTATACCCTCTACTAGTTAAGGAAAACGATATAGGAACCTTATACGGTCCTGCTTAGAAGTAAATGTAGGAAATAGAATTAGATTTTATCTTTATAGCCCTATATCTCTATAACCGTTAGAGGTATAAGAAAAACAAAGGATATATTTAAAATCCTTATCTTATTTCGCATTAAACGATATATAGTTATATACTATATAATAAGGGGTCATCCTTTTATCTAGGATAATAAGATAAAATTAGAACTTAAGGTTTACCTAAATCTATTAAGATTTAGCTTAGAAAGGCTTTATATATTAAAACGATATATAGGGATTTAACTAGCTAAAACTAGCTATATTACGTTTAAACTAACTATATTATACTTTATTATTACTTCTGAGCCTTCCGAGGTATTAGGAGGGTATTAACTATTAATACCTACCTTTTCCCTAGCTCTTTAGACCTAGTTCTCAACGTGTTATTAACGTATTACAATACGAAATATATTATTATTTATAACTATATTCTTCCCTCTACTTAAATATTATGCAACAAACTAGAAAGATCACTCTTATCATATTATTCCCTATCTAATATATATCTACATTATCACGGGGACTTTTCTACCTCTCTTTCTATTCATATAGCTATGCTTATAGGTTATGAGCCTAGTATAGCTTAACCTAAACAGCTCATTAGCCCCTATAAAGGCAACTCTTTCCTCTACGTGTATACCGATATCCCATATAAGCATATAAGCTATATAAGAGAACAACCCTCTACTACCTACGCCAAATACGAAATCCTATAATCAATATCGTTATTCTTCTATAGAAATAAACTATATCAACAATTTATTATATCACCCGAGTTATTCGATTATCGAGATTACCCGATTAGGAACCTGCTCTAATAATATCGGATTATTTACTCGAAAAAGCCTCTACTGATTACCTATTTAAAGCACCACGACTACCTAGCTAGTTTATGCTAGTTAAGAGGGCTAAACGAAGCTAACCTATAGTAAGTTTAATAAATACCCTTAAATCAGTCGAATCAAATCCCAAAAGCACGCTCGAATCGAATATAAATAACCCTCTAAATTAATATACTTATTAATACGATTTCAAACCGATTTTCAAACCGAATGAAATATAGAAAGATATACATAAAAACAAGCATAAAAAGAAGGAAATATATTAACTTTTTAGTAGTTATTTAGTTATAAAACAAAAATACTTTAAGAGGGCTTTACTATATTTACTTAGGAGATTTATTCTTTAATATATTGATTTAATATCAATTAAGAAAACCCTCCTATAATACGTGAAAATAAACTACTTTAAAACTACTTTAAAGTACTCTTTATATATTGATTTTATATTATCAGGAACTACTTTTATAATAAAGTAATTTTTATATGAAGCATTTGTTTATTAAGTTACTACTTAAATTAGTTACTATAGATATCTCTAAGGTAACTATTAATAAGTTAACTAGTAGTAAGAACTATTAAACATAGGCCCTTCAGTTTAAGTCCTTAATTATAAGTAAGGATATAAATATAGACCTTAAAAGTCTATTATTACGTAATAATACTAATATAAATACTAAAGCTTTAGCTTATATTGGATTATTATATTAAGATAGTCCTCTAAGATTTATTAAGGATACTAATATAGCACCTAAAGCTTGGTCTAAGCTAAAGGAGCTATATAAACCTAAAGGATTCTCTAATAAGTTTTTAACTTATAAAGAATTCTTTAACATATCTCTTAAAACTTTAGATAACCTTAAAACCTATTTAAATAAGGTTAAGGAGTTAACTAACAATTTAGCTATTAAAGACCTAGCTTTACCTAAGCAAGTTATTATAGCTAAAATCCTTAATTCTTTAGATAAGACTTATAAAGGTTTTATAACTAATATAACTCAATCTTTAAGAAGGGATTCAGATGCCTATACTCCAGACTCCTTATTCGCTAATTTATTAGATAAATCTAAGAGAAAAGAAGATTTAAGTAATAATATTACTTATTCTAAGGCTAAAAAGAAGTCCTATAAGAAAACTAAAAGCTTATTCTATAGATATTATAAGAAGCCTGGTTATCTAGAAGAAGATTATTACTATCTTTATCCTAATAAGGCTCTAAAAGAATAGAAAGCTCTTTTAAAGAAAAAGGATAATAATAGGGTTAGTAAAACCAAAACTACTACTACTAAAAAGAGTAATAAAACTGCTCTATTAGTTAAAAGCCCTATAGCTAAGGTTATAGAGGAAGAATAGGAAGAGGAAAATAAAACTATTTAAGTCAAATTACCTAAGTCTGCCTAAGAAATAGATATAGATTAAGATAATGATATTGAGTTTGAAAACGTAAATATAACCCTTCTATATAATATTAAGGTAAATACTAAGCCTACTATAGGTCATCTGATACCAGATCTTTTATATACGAATAATAGTAGTTTCTATATAAACAATAATACTATTCAATTCTATCTTAATACTAGTGCTACTATTCATGTTATTAATAATATAAACTACTTTATTTATACTTATAAAGTAAATAGAACTCTTAAATAGGGAAAGGCTAATTTTATAAATATTATAACTTATAGAGATGTAATTCTCAAATTACCACAGGACCAATATATAACATTATATAACTATTATTATATACCTAACTTAGGTATTAATCTTATACGCCAATCCCAACTAGATAAGCAGAATATTGCTTTAATAGTCTGGAAGTCTACTCCCTTATTATATAATATAACTAATAATATAATATTAGTTAAAGGGGGTAAGAAGAACAAACTATACTATTTTAATACTAAAGTTATTAAAGATCCTACTTTTTGAACTAATACTATAAATAGTATAACTACTAAAGAAGCTCCTGCTTCACTATAGCATAGAAGGCTTAGCCACATAAATATACAAGCTTTAGAACAACTATATAAAGATAAACTTATAACGGATAATATGTCTAAAATCAATAATATTTCTTATGAAGCCTATATATTAGGCAAATTCACAAATAGAAGAAATAATATATCTAAAAATAGGTTAAAAGATTATCCGTACTTATATAAGGTAGCTATAGATATTTATAGCCCTAGAGTACCTAAAACCTATAATAATTATAGATATTTCATTATATTTATTAGTGAAAAGACCCGTTTTGCTTTTAGAAAACTATTAAAAACTAAGAGCGAATTAGAAGTATATCTATCTTTTATGAAATATAAAAATCAATATAAGACTATTATATTTAAAATAAAAGAATTTAGTACTAATAGAGGTACTAAATTTAATAATAAGTCTATGAACTTTGAATATATTAAAAGCGGTATAAAACATAATACTACTTCCGCTTATATACATAAACCTAATAGCTTTATAGAACCTATTATACGTAATATAATTAATAAAATAAGAACTATACTAAAGCTAGCAAACCTACCTAACTACCTATAGGGAGAAGCCTTTTTGGCTGCTATCTATATATATAATAGAACCCCTCACAGGAGTATAAATTATAAAACTCCATATAAATTAAAGAATAATACTAAACCCGATATATCCTATATTAAAATATAGGGTAGTATATGCTGTTATAAAAATAAAGATCCTAATCTAAAGAAACTAGACAATAGAGCTATTAAAGCTATACTAGTTAACGATAGATCTAATACCTATAAAGTATATAATATAGCTAAAGGAAAAGCTACATAGGTTAGAGATATAACAATCTATGAAAATAAGTTTCTATCTTTAAATAATATAATAAATAATAATCCATATAACCTTAGCGGTTTTTATAATAACTAGGATAATAATCTAAGTCTAAATCCAGAAGATAAAGACATCATAAATAATAAAAATACTACTAATAGTAGTAATACTAGTAGTAATAATACTAGTAATAAGTCCACATTAACAATTGAAATCCCCTATAAGTCACCTGAGGATTTTAAAGACTATAAATAGGCAGAGGAAGAAGAAAGTACACTTTATACTATAAGAGATTGCCCTGATATAAAGGATACTTTATCCACTTGTAACTATAATAGAAATACCTTAGTTATATTAGGTATAAATACCTTATTAAAACCCTCTACCTATAAATAAGCTATAAATTCAGATAATAAATCTAAATAGATTCAGGCTATGGAAGAGGAGATATCTAATTTATATGAATAAAATACTTAGACTATAATTAATCCTAACTATAATAACCACGAATTAGGTACTAGATAGTTTTATAAAATCAAATATAATACTAAAAGTATACCTATTAGATATTAAGCCCGCTAGGTAGTATAAGGATTTGATTAATATATAGGTATTAATTATTTAGAAACCTTTCGTACTACTTGCAGACCTGAAAGCTATAGGCTCTAATCAAATATAGCTATAAATTTAGACTAGGTCATAGAACAATTTGACGTTACTCTAGCGTTTGTTTATGCTAATATAGATAAAGAAATCTATATTAAAATACCTACTAGCTTTATATATAATAATAAAACTAGGAAACTAGAATTTTCAGAAAATAACTATAAATAAACTAATTTAGTTTATAAGCTTAAGAAAGTATTATATAGTTTAAAGCAAAGCCCTCGATTATAGTATAAATACTTAAAAGAAGGATTATTAACTATAGGCTTTATAGTTTCACCTTATAATAAAGCTATATTTATTTTAAATACTAAAGTATATAAAGCTATTTTAGCTTATTATGTGGATAGCATATTAGCTATTACTATAAATCAAACAGCTATGCATTATATCTATAGTAATACTTCAAGGTATATTAAAATCAAAAGACTAGGGGTTCCTACTACTTTTCTCGGAAATAGGATTAGTATAGATAGGGAAAATAAAGCCTTATATATATATCAAACACAATATATATATAAAATACTAAAGAATATAATAAAACTAAATTATACCTAGTTATAACCCTATATATAAATATAGATTATTTAGTTTCTAATAAAGAGACTGCTTCTCAAGAAGATATAACTATGTATTAATAACAAATAGGAGCCCTTCTATATCTAGCCTTAAAAACTAGACCCGATATAACTTATGCAGTTAATCAATATGCAAGATATATAAGTAATCCCTCTACGGATCATATTATTATATTAATCCGAATTTGGGCATATTTAAAAAAATACCCAGACTTAGGTTTATATTATAACTACAATAATAAAACTAAGTTTAATATTATCGGATTTTCAGACTCAAATTAGGCTGGAGATATAGAAGATAGGAAGTCTACTTCAGGCTATATCTTTTATTTAGGCTTATATAATATTATAAGCTAGAATACTATAAAGCAAGAGATAGTTGCTTTAAGCATCTGCGAAGCCGAATATATAGCTTTAGTAGAAGCCATTAAGGAAGCTATTTACCTATATAATAGCTATGAATTTATTATAAATAAAGCTTCTATAAATATTCCTCTTCAAAAGCCAAAAGTCTTAATAGACAACCAAGCAGCTCAAAAGCTAGCAGAAAATCCAGAATTTCATAAAAAAGCTAAGCATATTAGCATATAATACCATTTTAGCAGAAATGCTATGTAGGATAATTCAAAAGAATCATTCCATGTTAAATCCAAAGATAATATAGCTAATATATTAACTAAGCCTATTAGAAAAAACATTCTAGCGCTAGTTAAGACTAGACTAAATATTATACCTAAGGGTTCTTTACCTATACCTAATAATACTAATATATATATATCAGAAATTAAATTAAGTTATTAGAGGTTTTCCCTTATAATATTTTATTATTTGTTATTATTATTTACTACCATAAGATTTTAATTTTTTCCCTTATAGTACCTACTCTTATACTAATATTCCTATCTACTTCCTAATAGTAAGGTATAATATATTTAAAAATATTTATACCTTAAGGGGGTATATAGGAAATAGAATTAGATTTTATCTTTATAGCCCTATATCTCTATAGCTATTAGAGGTATAAGAAAAACAAAGGATATATTTAAAATCCTTATCTTATTTCATATCAAACGGTATATAGTTATATACTATATAATAAGGGGTTATCCCTTTTTCTAGGATAATAAGATAAAATTAGAACTTAAGGTTTAGCTAAGTCTATTAAGATTTAGCTTAGAAAGGCTTTATATCTTAATACGATATATAGGGTTTAAACTAGCTAAAACTAGCTATATTACGTTTAGACTAACTATATTATACTTTATTAGTACTTCCGAGCCTTCCGAGGGATTAGGGGGATATTAACTATTAATACCTACCTTTTCCCTAGCCCTTTAAACCTGGTTATCATCGTATTTTCAACGTATTATCAACGTATTATAATACGAAAGATATTACTATCTATAACTACGTTCTTCCCTCTACTTAAATATTATGCAACAAACTAAAAAGATCACTTTATTACATTATTCCCTACCTGATATCTATATTATCACGTGGACTTTCTACCCCTCTTACTATTCATATAGCCGTGCTTATAGTAAACCCTTTAAATATCACAAAGTAAATATCACAAAGTAGACAAAAAATCGACAAAGTCGGATGCGCGCCGCACCGGGGCTAATTATATCGGAGCCGAACGGGCCACTAAGGCTATCGTGGCCTAGAAAAGCTACTATATAAGATAACTCCTTAACCTAAAAGGTTAACCTTCTAGCAAGGTACTATAAATACTATTATATAAGAAGTAACTCCTTAACTAAAGAGATCTTTCCTAAGAGGTTCTTATAGCTAGAAATATAAGAACCTCTACTATTATAATTAAGGCTTTATACCTCTCCCTCTTCCTTATCCTTATCTAACTTATAATAAATCTTTAATTATATTAGTACTAGACCTTATATATAAAAACGCTAAGCCTGCGCAAGGCACGCTTATTAATACTAATAACGCGCGAGAGCTTACTAGAGAGTTTAGTATTAATATAATTAATAAAACCTACTCTTTCTTTAATTACTCTATTATATATAGCAAGCGTATTATTAATATAGCTCTTAAGAGGGCTCTTATTAATACCCCTAGAGGGGATACTTATTATTATATTCTAGCTAAGTAAGTAGACTTAGTAGTAGAAGCTAGGTAGGTTATTATATACCTTATAAAGTAGCCCTTCTTCGAGCAGGTCCTCCGCACTATTAAGGCAGAGGTAGCCTAGGCCCCTTAGGGCTTATTAGTAAGTATAGCTTATGCTAAATAGAGAGAGCGTTGCTAATAATAGCATAGCTGCTACGAGGGCGTTAGCTAACCCGATCGAACAAGAGGACTAGCGGATAAAGCAGTAATAGAGGCGGTATTTGATAGCAGCGCGGGTAGTACGCGAGAGGAAAAGTCGATAGTTTTATAGTCTATTAAATAAATTAAAAACCACGTTATTATTAACATAAAGTTAAAGGTCGTGAGGCTATCTAGTAGGGCATATATAAGTATAGCTATAGTTAGGAGAGGATTACGTAACTAAAGGCTATATATTATTAGGAGGCGCGGAGTTAGAAGGTCTATTGCACTTAAGCAGGTAAAATCACTATGCAGTGGCTAGAGGCCAAGCTATTAGGATAATAGAGGGTAGTAATAAGTTAAAATAGTTTAATAACTTTGTTTATATTACCTATTAAATACTCATCGCCCTATAGGTAACAATATACAAGTTAACTTATGGAAAGAATACTAATAATAAAACCCTAAAATTATCTAACCTTATTAAGAGTATATATAGAGAGATCTCTTATATAATTAATCTAATAAGCTCTAAGTTATATATTATAAAGGGGGGGGCTTTTAAGCTCATAATAACTAACCTCCTTATTTATATATTAAAACCGTAATTTAAGAAAGAGATAGACTAATAAGGAGTCTAATAACTAATAAAATAAGTAGAATAGGGGAACTAGTAAGTATAATGTATACTCTATATCTTATTACTCACTATTAAAATACTAATATATTTTTATTAACAAGGCGCTAGACTATTAGACCCTAAATAAGGCTATTACTAGGATAGTTAAGAAGCAATACAAAGGGGAATTAGTAAATAAGATTAACTATTTGAAGATCTTTATAAAGGATTAATAACTCTTAATAAGGTATTAAGGAAGGATTAGACTTAAGGGAGTAGTATTCTTAGTAGCTTATAACTATAAGCTATTTAAATTAGTATTACTAGATTTAGAATTAATAATTTATATTCTAAATAACTTTACTTAGTTTAAAACCCTCTATAATACCTATAATAAAGACTTTATTCTTATAGTATCTAAGCTAATACCTATTAAGGGATATAGATCTATAGCTATAAGTATAATTAGACTACGAGGGTATTAATTTCCTCTCTACCTTAATAACACTATATATCATAATATAATAATAAGTAATCTTATATCTTATAGATACTTAAAGAAAAGGAGTATACTAGGATAATAGATTAGATTAGTAATACCTCTAACGACGCGATAGGACCTGTATAGCAAAGGTCCTAGATATCTATAATTAATATATCCTTAAGTATATACTAAAGAAGACCTAAGTAGCGTTTTATAATAATATTATATCAACTCCTCTATAATATAATATATATACTATATTAATAAGAAGGAAGCCTTAAAAAGGGAGCTATAGCAAGTAGTACTTATAACTCAGCTATAATAAAGAAGCTACTATATACTAATTAGAAGTAATAACGCGTAGAGCGAGAGTAAAGGGTAAAATACCTATTATAATAATAGATTATAACGTCTATAGGCTAGGAAAAATAATACGCTAAGTTTATTAAATACTAAGAGAGGGTATTACTATATTAATACTAGGGAGATAAATAGCCCTAGACGTTTACCTATTTAAATAAGGGTATAGAGGTATTATAACCCTATTACTATTTATAAACTAACTATTAGGTTATACCTAGGATTACTACCTCCAGGATTAATTAATAAGACCCATAATAAAGGTATTTACTTAGTTTATTAACTCTCTCGAGAGGGAACTTAGCGTAATAATTAAGGTATTTAAATATAATAATAAGATCCTAAAATACCTAGACCTTAAAGAGCTTAAGCTCGGAATTACGCCGCAGCCCCTTCGTAAAAAGACTATAATAAATTCACCTAGTTCGTATGTATAATTTAGGAAATACTATATAAGTATTTTATCCTATACCCTCTACTAGTTAAAGAAAACGATATAAGAACCCTATACGTTCCTACTACTCGCAAGCAAACCCTCGCATAAAGTCGGACGCGCGCTGCACCGGGGCCGGCTATGTATTGTTAGGAGGCGCGGAGTTAGAAGGTCTATTGCACTTAAGCAGGTAAAATCACTATGCAGTAGCTAGAGGCCACTTAAAGAGCTTATTTAGCCATATAGGATTTAAAATAAGCTATTTACGCTAAATACCTAGGCTTAAAATAGTAGAGAAGAAAGGATTACTATAATTATAAAAGTAAAAGCTAGATATCTTTATATATTATTAAACCTACTGCTGTACTTATAGCTAGAAATCCATACAATAGCAATATATACCTATAATTATACCCTATTATATTCAAGAGACTAGAAGATGCTATATAAGCTCCTATATAGACCTATAAAGAGTAATACTACTATACTAGATATTTCCTACCTTCGCTAGTATAGCTATAAGGTCTTTATAATAACTAGTTAAGCTTAACTATATAAGAACCGACTCTAGTACTTTAACCTAAGAGCTTAGATTAGATACCTTATAAGCTATACCTCCTCTAACCTATATTAAATATAGCACCTAGCTAAGTAAGAAGTTATTATTATATAAGATATTTAATTTAATAAAACCTAAGAACTTAATAGTAATATTAATAAGTAAAGGGATAACTTATAAGAAATAAACTAGGAGAATATTAAGGATTATTATAATAATATTATTAAGTCTATAAAGGTCTCATAAGTGCTATAGCTAGATAATACTAAGGATAATAGAGAAGCTAAATAGTTGGTATTATATAAATAAGTAAGAATAAATAAAATTAATATACTTATTAAACCCTAGCTAAGTTAAAATAAGTTTAAATACTCCTAAGCTAACTTCTAGCTTATTACTCTACTCTAATCTCCTCTCTTATTATTCTTCCTAGTAATAGAAGATCTTAAAGTAAAGGGGTATAGAGCTAGTATTATTAATATTATTAAATCTAAGAAGTTTAGAATAACCTTAAAAACCTCCTATAAGGTGGTATTCCTAGATAGTATAAAGCTAAATAAAACTTAGTAGTAAGATAACCTCTATACCTACTTATAGTCCAGCTAACCTAGTACTAGCGAGGAGTATAGCTAGGTATTAAGTTATAAAGCTAGGGGCCCCCTACTTAGTTTAAAAGTAATAAATAATTCTACTATAAATAAGTTAAAGAGGTTTCTATTAGGAACTTATTAGAGGGATTTATCATTATTATCTTTATCTTATAGCTAATTAGCTAGTTACTTACTAGGGGATAAGTTTAGAGAAGCTAAAATATTATATCTAAATAGCTATAAGTAATCTAAATTATAGATTAAAATACCTAGGATAATAATATAAGGGTATAAGGTCCTTAGTTATGACTAGGTATATACCTAAAGACTAGATAAGTATAGAAAGCTAGTTAAAATTAAAGCGAGACTTATTATAAGAGGAGATTAATAGCCTTATAATCTAAGAGATATGTATAGTATAACCCTAATAGGGATATCCTTTAGGACCCTAATTATAGTTATAAATCAATTCGATATAAACCTCCTATAGTATAACGTAGTTAATACCTTTATATATATTAATCTTAATAAGGAAGTCTATATAGAGATAGCGCTAGGGTATTATAGGAATAACTATATGTTAAAGCTACTTAAGGCCCTCTATAGACTTTGCTAATTACTATTATTATAATAATAATACTTAGAGATAGGTCTTATAGTATATAGGTTTAAGCGAGTAGCTAGTAAAAACTACTACTAGTATAATAATAAGATCCTATTCTTCTTCTATATTAATAATTATATATTTATATCTCCTCTATCTAAAGAGTTAAAAGCTAGAGTACTAATCTATAAACTTTAATTATAATACTACCTTAAAGGAGGTAAGGATATTTAGTAGTTTCTAGAGATCGAGGTTATATAAGACTAACCTAACTATAGGCTATAGCTATTATGATTATCCTTCTTTAAGAAACTATTAAAGCTCCTTAATAATAAGCCTATAAGAGATTATAAGACCCTAATAATATAAAATAAACTCCTACCTTATAATAGAGAGGTAATAAAGAGTAAGATTATAAGGTATTAGTAGAAAGTAAGGTCCTTACTATATATTATAATAATAACTAGACCTAATATCTTATTTATAGTTAGTAGACTTGCTAGATTTAACTAAAACCCTAGCCCTTATTATTATATAGTAGCGGACTATATTATATGATACCTTATATATATAAAGGGACTATACCTAGAATATAGAGTGCCTAGGGGATTAACTAAAGGCCTTAAAGTAGTATTAGATATAAGTTTTACTAATAATACCCTAAGTAGAAAGAGCTTATAATTATTTACTATGAAGCTATTTAGAGAGATAATCTTATAGAGAGTAAATAAGTAGAGTATAGCTATAATATTAACTATAGAAGTAGAGCTTCTAGCCCTCTTATAAGTAGTAAAGGAGGGGCTATTGATAAGCTAGCTAATTATAGCCCTATAAGTCTCTCTCTTAAATAATAAACCTCTTATATTTATAGATATAACTATTAATACTACGCTAAAGGTTATAATTTAGTATAATAACCTATAAACTATAGGCCTTATGATAACAGAGATAGTTTACCTATAAATAAGACTCCGCTACATTAATATTTATAACTACTAGCTATATTAGGAGGTTAATAAGGGATATATTAAGGTTATATATACCCCTTCTATAGAGCTAATAGTAGATAGCCTTACTAAAGCCCTCTTATAATAATCTTATAAGAGGTTTATTATATAATTAGGCCTTATTAATATGTTATACCTAATTATAGAAACCTAGAAGATAGAGGAGTAGTAAGAGGCTATTACTAGTAGCGCTAAACCCGGAGTAGGGTAAATTTATTACTTATAGCTAAAGGGGCGCCTTATTACTACTAATTATGATTAACTTAATATACTAAATACTACTATAACCTAGCTATTAACTATAAAAGGGAAAATATTTAATACTTTAGAAGCCTCTCCTCTCTAGTAATTTAACTCTCCTAAGATCCCCTTATGACTATAAGGCTTTAGGTAAAGAAGCCCGCGATATAAAGGTATAGAGGATAAGTAAGGCCCTAAGCTACTTAACTACCAGCTAAACAAACTTATAATACTATAAGGATAATAATAGAGGATTATAGTAAAAGAAGGATCCCTAGGACGTTATAAATACCCTTAACTACGCCCTTATAGATACTAGTACTTATTAGCTTTAGAGAGTATAATTCTATTATTACCTCGCCCTAGCTAGGTATAGATAAGTTCGCTTAATAGCTAAGGTTCTAGATATTAAGGGTATAATAAGCGCTTATATATATAGGTATATAGGAGTATTTAAGATAATTAAAATGAAGTATTATATAACTTTAAATATACTAGATTTAAGTGATTTAGTATTAATTAGTAAAGTTAGCTAGTTATACTATATTACGCTAAAACTAAAGGGGCGTATTAAATTAACCCCCTAGGTGCGCGTAGTAGAGTATAATATATGCGTAAAAGCAGCGCGAAATCTAGCCCAAATTAGGTAATATCTACTTCAGCTAGTTTTATGTATAAATTCCGCCCGGATCCATATATAGAGCTTTCATCATAGTTATATATTAACTTTTAGTCACTTTGCACCCTATACCGTACGATTCGATATGAATAATACTTAAGCGTATACTATAACTAATCTAGGTAATAGTAGGCGTATAAGAATAGGTATCTAGGTAGCGAAGGGGACTAATAAGCAGCCTAAATAATAAACTAGGGAGCGCTAGCTATAGCTAGCTCTAAGGAGAGACCTTCCGTTAGCAAGGTTTCGGTATATATAAAATAAGACTAATTAATAATACTATATATTCTATTCTCTACATTTTAATATTTTAAGACTAAGTATAGCTTTAAGGTATATTTAAAGGCTTATTATCTACTTTAAGAAGTAATCTTCTTATTAAGCTTTATAATATAATTAATTACTAGATACCAAGTATTATATAAAGGAATAGAATAGGAAAGAGAGGTCTATAGAGAAGAAATAGCTAAAGTAAGTAGAATAAGCTATAGGTACTTATAAGGTATTCTTAATATATTTTATTACGTAAAGGTATTAAGGGGTATAGAGAGGGAAGATAATTTAATAGAAATAGTAAAATATAAGATAGGGAAAGAACTAAATATAATTATAATATGAAAAGAAATAAGGCCTCTAGCCAGTGCATAGTGATTTTACCTACTTAAGTGCAACAGACCTTCTAACTCCGCGCCTCCTGATAATACATAGCCTTTAGTTATATAATCCTTTCCTAACCACAGCCGCACTTATATATGCTTATCACACTAGATAGCCTCACGATCTTTAACTTTATATTAATAATAATATAGTTTTTAATTATTTAATAGACTATAAAACTATTAACCTTTCCTCTCGCGCACTACCCGCGCTACTATTAAATACCGCTTCTATTACTACTTTATCCGCTAGCTATATTATTATTAGTAACACTCTCTCTATATTAAAGCAGTTAGTATAAGCCGTACTTACTAACGTTCCCCTAAGGGGCCTAGGATACCTCTGCCTTAATAGTATAGAGGACCTGCTTAAAGAAGGGCTACTCTATAGGGTATATAATAACCTACCTAGCTTCTACTACTAAGTCTACTTACTTAGCTATAATATAATAATAAGTATCCCCT
>JAVHLU010000873.1:0-44190 GCA_036785755.1 Colletotrichum ledebouriae
AGAGTGAAGTTATTATTATAATATCTTCTAAATAAAAAGATAAAGTAAGTAGGTATAACTTTCTTTAAATAAAATAAAAAAGGAAATAGTATAAACTAAATAACTAAATAAATATAGGAAAGGTCTATAATACGGTCCACGAAGTAGGCGAAAATTATAAGTGAAAAAATACTATGAATTTCGAAGGTTTTTTCCTTAAAGGCGATAAGCCCTTTTATAAGGGTTAATATATTTAGGTACGTTTAACGCATTAAACGCATTAGACGCCCTTAAGCGGGATAACCACGCTAAGCGTATTTAGTATTCATTACCTATATAAGAAGAAAAAGGCGTTAACTATAATATATAGTATAAAATTTGATTTATACCTATTATTATAGTAATATACTAGTATATAGAGCTATACTATTATATATAAGTAACTATATATAACCTTGCTTCCTTTCTATTCTATATATTTTATTATATCTAGCTTTAGGCTAAGGGAGTCTTAGGCGTAGTATTAGTTATCTTTAAGAGGTTAGAGTAGTCCTTATCCTCGTTATTAATAATCTCTTTAGCTATAACTAGGAGTTAGTTAATACTAATACTATAAGTAGTAGCTAGTTAGGTATTATCCTTATATTACTCTAGGAATAGGTAGCGAGATTTATTACTAACCTTAGGGTATACCCTAGTAACGCTATTATCTTTAAATATAGCGATTAAGGTAGTAAGGGAGGCGATATTAGTATAAAGGCTTTAACGGTTAGTAGCGTATTTATATTAAAAGTTAGCTATATCTATAGCCTTAGGGTTACTAAGGTCTAAGAGAGTATAGATAGCGCTTAAGTCGTTACTATTAACTATAACTTAACTAATATAAGCATTATCCTTAGTATATATACTAGGAAACTTATATTATAGTATCTACGTAATAATAAAGAATAGTAATATAGCACTAAACCCTAGGTTACTTATAATTTATTTAATTATAAACGAGTTAAAGGCGCGGATATATATATATAGACTAAGGATAATTAAGCTATTCTAGATAAGTATATATAGGGTAAGGCGTTTAGTATAGCGAGTAGCTATAAAGTTAGTAGTATTAAAGAAATAGAGGCGCTAAAAGTATATATTAATTACCTCCTAAGTGATTAGGAACTTTATATAGGAACGGGTAAGGTAATAGAGGCTAGCGACGTAAGTATAGGATTACTAGTTTATAATAACGATCTTCTTAATACTAGTAGTAGCATTAGGCGTCTTAGTAGAGCTAAGCATATTAATAGCATTAAAGGGGCTAATATTAGGGGAAGGATTAATATTAGGACGATCCTTTAAGCTAGTAGCTAATGCTATATACTTAGTAGATAACTCAGCTATAAAGTATTATTCTAGGCTAAGGAAGCCTAGGCTCTCTTATATTAGTCCCTAGGGAATAGTTACTATAATAAAGTTAAACTTATTAGTAGCTAACTTAATAAATTAGCCTAAGTTAAGGGTAATAGCGCTAGTATTAGTAATATAACCCTTAGAGAGCGCTATAGTTAGGGCGATCTAGGTCTCTTTATATCTATTAAGTAGTATAGTAATATAGCTAATGCGTTTACTATAGGCTTATATTCCCTCGATAGCCTTAATAGTATTTATTATATTAGGGGTGCTAATACTAGTAGCTTGCTTATTAGGAGTAGCTATCTTATTAGTCTTATTCTAAGTAATAGGAGTTAATCTAGTACTAGTTATAATAATATTAGTTAATAGTTAAGGTTTAATACGTTTAGTAGCGTTAGTAGCTTAGTTAGGTTAGCTAGTATTAAGGGATAGTTTAGGCTAATTAGTATTAATAGTTTTATTAGCTTAGTTATATTTAGTAGTAATAGGTTTATTATCTCTACTTAAGGCCTCTCTAGAATTAATAGAAATAGGTATACTAGCGATATTAGTAGTATAGTATAAGTTATACTTAAGGGAGTTCTATATAGCGTTATAGAGGGATAGCTACTTAATATTTAAGATAGTATTAGGGAATTAGTAGTAGAACTTAATTTAGTTTATAGATAGCGGTTAGGCTACTAAGTAAGTATTAATACCTAGGTAGATAATAAATAGGATATTAGAAATATTATAACTAGTTTTATAATATTAGGTCTCTTAGTTAAGGGCGCGCTTAAAGATTTCTTAGTTATAAACGTAGTATCTAAGCTTATTATAAGGGATCTTAATATTAAGTAAGTAGTAATAAATATAGTTAAGGGTAATATACTTAGTATCTTTATATTTAGAGCGTTATCTATTTATAATAAAGTAATACCTAGGTATATATAATATAAGTTACTCTAGTAGCGCTAAGCGCGCGATAATATAAAGCGTTAGTAAGATTCCTTAATATCTTAATGAGGATAATAGTAATAAAGGGAGATATATAAGTATAATAATAGTATAGTAACAGGGTTAAAGGCGTTAATACTCCTTAGCGAAATATATATATAGAGGAAAAATACGCTTAATACTAAGCAGGTAAAAGCAGCGGTAATAACTAGTAGGGTTACCTAGTAATATAAATTTGTTTTATATATATATACTTAAGCGCTAATTTTTCTTATTAGTTAAGTAAGAGTAGGGATCGACCTTCTAGCGAGGAGGGTAGTTATATTTATAAAGGTTCTTATAGTACTAAGGGTAGAAGGAGTTCGAGAGGGAAGGTATAATAGGCGTAGTTATCTTTACTAATAGGATAGATATAAATATTACTATTATTAGGGTAAAGTTCTTAGATATGCTAAGTATGCTAAACGTCTTTATTTTATAATAAGGCCTTAGTTATAATACTCTTTATAGTCTATTTATCTATTTAAGGCGCTTTAAGTAGCGCGTTCCTTATTTATAATATATATTATATTATTCCCCTAGGTTCTTATAAGGCTTTCCTCTTAAGCGCTTTAGTAGTCTTTTACTAGGCTCTAATACTAGTTTAACGCCCTATTAGATAGGTCTTTAAGCTTATACTTATCTATAGAGCTATTCTATCTCTTATTCCTTACTTTTAAATATAATAATAAGTTTATCTACGTTTATAATATCTTTATCTATCTAAATAATATATATTAGTAGGTAACCTTTCTATTTAACTAGATATTATATCTTTCCTTATACGAGGGTTTATTTCTTAAGAATACTTTTAATCTTAAAATACTTATATAGTTTAAGCTAATAAATATTATTATCCTCCTTAATATTAACTAGGCCTTAGTAGTTATCTTAGTAATTAAATAGGTTATTACTAGGGGCTAGTACTAGTATAAGTTAGACGATAGATATAACTAGGTAAATATTTATATTAGGTAGAATATCGAGGCAGTATACTAACTTGCTAACGCGTTTAAGGACCTTAAATAGAATATACTAGTAGCTATACCTAAGGTTTAATTATCCTAGTAGATAATATCCTAATCTTATTTTAAGGTATACCTAGTTACCTAGCTTAAAGGTAATAACATAATATTTTTTATTATACTATTCCTTTATATATAGCTAGGCTACTACGATTGAAATTTTTACTTCCTCCTAGAAGATTTTATAGTTTACTTTGAGGTTAGTATTACCTAAGATATTTAATACATTATTAGTATTTTTATTATATAGGATTTAGTTTAGTGAATAACTAATAACTTATGAGTAAGCGTTATTAAGGTTATATTAAAGGCTTAGTAGTAATATTACCTAGTTATTATTAGCGAGGTTAAGAAAGTAATAAATAGCTAGTTCGACGGTTTGATTTTTATATTCTAAAATACCGTCGGTTTATAGATAATATATAGTTAAGAATCTCAATTTAGTATATAATTCCGCCTATAGTATAGTCTAAAACCTTAAAAGGAACTTTTAGTTGCGATTAGATATAATAGCTTTTAGTATTCCCTAGTTACTATACTAGAGCTTATATAGAAGGAGGCGTCCCTAGATCTTAGTAATATATATTAAGTAACCTAGGATAAGGAGAGTTACTTTAGAGAACTTATTAGTTATAGTAAGTACTATATTAAGAAGTAGGAAGTTCTCTACTTCATAGCTTAAATACTATAAAGGTATTTTAGGAAGTCTAATAATAAAGTCTATAGTAATTATATAGAAGGGAATTACTAGTATTAATATTAGTTATATCGCGCTAAGTAGTAGTTAACGTTCTATATTTATTATTCTATATTATAGGTAGTTAGCTATATAATTATTAATTTATTATTTAAGATATAGTATCTAAAAGTATTTATTAATAGCTCTCTACGTCCGTTCCTTACTAAAGTAATAGTAGTTATTATAAGCTTCCTTAATAAGAGGTATTACTAACTCTTTTAGAATATAGAGCCCTCGTTTATTAATATAGGGGTTAATATAGTAAAGAAGACTATTATATATAACGAAGTTAAGGTCTATATTATCTGCCTTTTCGCAGAGTATCTTATATACTCTACTATAGAACTTAGAGTTAGTATATAATTAGATAAGCTTAGCCTTAAAGTTATTATTAAGAGATACTTCTATTATAAAGTTAATACCTATTAGTATATTATCCTATATCTTATCAAGTTCCCTAATATCTTTAATAGGGATTTTAATTATAAGTAGGCGTAATAATACGTCTATTATAATATTTAACGTTCTAGAGATATAATAATATACTAGGGAGAACTAGCTAAGATATTCTAATAATAATATAAGTTATAAGTTAGACCTCGTCTTATCCTCTAACTATAGTAACGTTTATTTAATAATATTATATATTACTAAATAGTTAGTAAGTATTATTATAGGGTTTTATCTAGATAAATATAGTATTAGCTAATACTTCTCTACTACCTATACTAGGTAAGCTATTTTAAGTTTAGTAAGCTAATACTTCTATTTAGCTTAGTTAAGGGCCTTATTAATATAAGTAATTAGATATATATTAGTACGCTTAATAGGGTCGCAAGGTTTCTATTTAATATAGTTAGCTAGCTAGAAGATTAGCGCGGAGTATCCGTATTCCTTTAATAAGTTAAGCTATATAAATAACTACTTATTAGAGTTATAGTAGAATAAGGCGTTATCTGCTATTAAGGCGTTTTTAATATTATTAAAGCTAGCTACTTCTTCTAGTATAGGTTTAAAACTTATCTTTTAATAGAAGAGCTTTCTCATAGCGCTTTTATCCTTCCCTTAAGCTTAGGCTTTAGTAAGTAACGTGGTTTTACGCTATTAGAGTAGTTAAATATAATAGCTATAGCGTAGTATTATATATTATAGAAACCTAGTTATATCTATTTAGTATTTAAGTTAGTAGAGGTTATAAGAGCACTTAATTTTCTTAATAGTGTTAATATAGTCTTAAGTATTTAATAGTCTAAAGGTATTAATAGTGAAACTAAGTAGCTTAATAGAAGGATATCTAATAAACGACTTCTTTACTAAAAGTAAGAGTCTAATATCTATAAAGAGTTTAAGAATTATATTAAGGTACTTAAGGTAGGTATTAAGGTCCTTTAAGGTAATAACGATATTATTAATAAACGCGTAGGTATATTCCTTATATAGTTATAAGAGTCTATCTATAATATATTAAGCGTAAGCGGGTGAATTGTAGAATCCTATAAGTACTACTTTTAAACGTTCTTATCCCTAGTAGCTAACTATAATCTTAATATTCCTTCTTAATAAGAAATTAATAGAAGAAGGATCGAGCGTTAACTATAGTAATCTATAGTTTATTACGAAGGCGTTTAATAATATCTTATTATAGTAGTATAGGGTATGCGTTAGGGATAGTAGCTTTATTAAGAGCACATAGGTTTATAACTATGCAACCTTTATACTTACTATTTATAATTCGCTATATAGTAAATATAGGGGCTTTAAATAATATAGGTCTAGAGTTACCTTATTTTATATAGTTTTAAGTATAGAGCTCGTCTAAAGTTTTATTAATAAGGTTCTTATCTTCTTTCCTAATAGGATAAGGTCGTTACCTAACGTTTATATTCTACTATCTTTTAATAAGTTTAACCTTAAGGTATTAATCTTCTAGAAGGTTAATTAGTCCTTAGTCCTTCTAGATAGCGGGGTAACGCGAGATAACCTCTTTAAGGCGTTATATAGCTTTAGCGTCTTAGTTATAAATATATATACCTTCCTTAGTAATAACTACTAATAAGTTTTTAGGCTTAGTTATACCTATCTTACTATTTAGGTTAATATTCCCCTTATAGATATCTCTACTATTTAGCGTTATTATATTATTAGTTACGCTATAATTAGCGAGCGCTTCTTTACTAGTTAGGTTAGAGATTTCTACTTATTTATCGACTAATAGTTCTAATAGCTAAGCGAGTATTATAAGCTTATAATTAGAAAGGCTAAAAATGGCGTGATATATTAGGTCCTTGTGTAATAATATTAAAAAGGCTATTTATAGTTAATTATAAGTCTTTAGTTTAAGGTATCTATTAGACTTAAAGGGCGCTAGAGTTCTAAGCTTAGTACCTCTTTTAATCTTTAATAAGTAAGGAGCGTTATTAATAATAGGAATAAGTAGTAAATTACCTATATATATATATATATACCCTTTATGCTTTAGGATAAATAGAAGGGACTCTATTTTGCTAATAGTATCTTAATTTAAATAGTAGAGCGATTATATAGTATAATAATTAAATTTCTTATAGCGTATATATTATAAACCTTTAAAGGGACTTTTAAGTAGATCTAAGAAGGAATTCGAATATTATTATAGGATACGATTTAAATATATAATTCCGAGTTTAAAATATTAAGCCTATTAGGTATATTAAAGTCTTACCCTATAAGTAGACTAGTATTTAAATATAAGATAAGCTATATACTTATATAGAGCTTAGTAGTTATTATATATCTATTAGGTCGTTATCCTTATATAAGAATTATAAATGTTACCTAGGCGATAGTCTTAAGGCTTCCTACGCCTTAGAGCTTAAATACCTTAGGTTATCCTAGGAAGATATAGAACTATTATAAGTAAGCTTTGCTTATAACTAAGCGGTCTACGCTAGTATTAATATAAATTATAATTAGTAGTCCGTTATAACGGCCTTAGATAATAATTTTAGCGTACGTATAGCGGTATAAATATATAACTATATATTACTATAGCTTAACGGGACTAATAAGCGTTATATTTAGCTAAGGGGATAGAAGGGTCTAATATAAGAAGATACCCTCGAAGTTAGTATATAGCTTAGCGTTATAAAGGTAGGTTTCGCACGAGTAGATTCTAAGATCCTTAAGGAGCGAATTTTAGAAGGAGTTAATATTAAAAATAGGGTATTTATCCTTATATCTAGGGATATAACCTAGAGGGTATTTATAGTAATAAGCAGGTTAAGTAACTAGGTTAATATACTTGGGATTATCTTCTTATAGCTCTTAGTTATCCTCGTTATTAGTGCTAATAACTAAGTTTTCTTTATATAAGTCTAAATCCTCGCTAGCCTTAATATACTAGATATAGTTAAAGTCGCCCTTATCTAACGAAGTATATACTTCCTTTTCTGCTTACTTACGACTAGTACCCTTAGTTATATAGGCTAAAGGGTAACTAGGCGGTTAAGGATACTAAATATATTAACTAGGCTATTTATATTAGCGTTCAGGCTTTTATCGCTAGTTAAATTAAATCTCCTTATAGGCGGATAATAAGGGTCTAATAGCTATATTAGTAGCTTGCTTTATAGGTCTTAATAGTAATAGGCTAGATATAGTCCCCTTTAGGTTTATATAGTATAGGTAACGAGTAGCTATAGTATAGCCTACTTTCAAGGTCTCTTTTAGTAATAATCGTATTATAGAGGTTCCTATATAGGTTACCTTAGTAGATAGTTAGACTAATACTTACTAGGATCCTTTAGTAACTATTTAATACTAGCTAGGGACTATCTTTTATAAGCTTATAATAAACTTATTATAATTCGTATTACTAGTTAGCTAAGGAATACTAATAACTAGTTCTATACCTATTTTATTATAGGTAGTAGTTAATACCTTAGATTCGCTCTCTTGAGTATCCTTATATAGTTAAGTAACCTTAGTTATCTAGTATTAAATATTATATTAATTATATATATCGCGTAGAGTATATCTCTCCTTAGTTAAATATGCTTTAGTAATTCTATATAGTAAATAAAAACGTTTAAGTAATAACTCTTTCTAATAGTCTAACCTATAGTTAGGGTCCTTAAGTTCCGCCTTCTTATTAAGTATTAAATTAGTATAGTACTAATCCGAGGTATACCTTAGTAAGATTTAATATAGGTTAAGGGTAGCTATAGCTAGGTTCTTATTATCTAACTTAATATAGCTATTAATAGTATTAATAAAACGATATATATTTTAGTAGATAGTCCTTAAACTACTATTAATATATATATCCTCGACTTTATTATTATATAAAAGCGGATTAAATAACCTAATTATATTAGTCTTAAATCGAGGAGTGCTACGCCTAGGTTCTATAGCTAATATTCTAGCTATTACTTATACTACCCCTTTTTTATCTATAGAGAGAAGGAATATAAGAAAGCTATAGCTAACTAAGAACTTATTAGAGTTAGATAATAGTTTAATAGTATCTCTTAGCTTAGCTAGTAGTTAAGAGCGTTAATCGCCTTAGCTATTACTACTACTATAACTAGGGCTACCTCGTTTACTATTTTAGCCCTCGGGGTTACTATTATTACCTCTATTACTAGGATCTCTAGGTAAGATAAGTAGTAATAGTAGTAGAGGAGTATCCTCTATATATTTAATATCCTAATTATATCCTTTGCCTTTATTAAGGTTTAATAGACTAGCTTCTAGTTCCTAGGCGCCTATCTTATTATATTACTTACCCTAGCTATAAGTATTAGGGTAACTCTATAGGTTACTTAGCTTAAATATAGGAGGGCTATCTATTCCTTTTCCTTAGGTTAGGAATAAAGTACTTAATATATCTTTACTTTCTTTAAATAATATATAGAAAGTATTTAGGCTTAGCTCTAATATTAATATAGTAGTTATATCCTTTAATATAAGTTTAAGAGGTAGGAGTTATAAGCTATTTATAAAACTTCGTTTAAACTTATAATATTCCTCTAGAATTAATAGGAGTACTAAGAAAGCTTTAGGGATTATTATTATATTAAGTTTAGATATAGGTTTTAGGATATCTAGCTTATCTATAGCTTTAGCTCTTAAGGTCTTATAGCCTCCTCTCTCTTTATCCTCTTTAAAAGGGAGCGTTAGGTCTAGAGTCTAGCTCTATTTAGTCTCTATTTTAATATATTAATTATAATAAGGGAGATTAAGGCGATATTGCTACCTAATAATATTAGTAAATAGTTATAGGTTAGTTATCTATACTTATAGGACCTTACCTTAAATATATTAAGTAGTCTTATACGCTTCCCTATATAATATTAACTTTTAGATATATCTATAGCGGTTTACTAAGCGTTATTTAAAGTTCTTATAAGTAATAGCTATAATACTTATCTTTATTACTAACTTAAGAAGGGTATACTTAGTTAGAGTAAGTAGCATATAGAACTTATCTAGGTATTACTTAAGCGCTATTATAAAGTTTATAATAATTAAATAGTTAATAAGTTCTAAAAGGTCGGACTTAAGACCTTCTTTAACCTTATAATTAGAAAGTAGCTCGTAGGGTATTATTATTAGAGGTTTATTATCTTAATAGGATATTCCTTAGTTATAGAAATCTACGAGGTTTAATATCTCTTAGGGATATCTCCTAGTTAAGGGAAATAGTAAAGGGTTAATATCTCTTATTAACGTTTCCTAGTTAAGGGAATAGGGGAGTTTAGAGGCTTTTAATACTATATAATACCTATAAGTATTAACTATTATAATACTACTTTATATAAACTTAATAGGGTTAGCTATCTGCATAGTTAAGTACCTTCCTTAAATATAAGGGATATCCTTAGTTACGAGGGGATATAGCTAACTATTAAGGTCGTGCTACTAATTAATATAATCTACGAAGTAGGTTAAAATTATAAGTAAAAGAATACTATAAATTTCAAAGGTTTTTTCCTTAAAGGTGATAAGCCCTTTTATAAGGGTTAACGCGTTTAGGTATATTGAATGCGTTGAATGCGTTGGACGCCCTTAAGCGGGATAACTACGCTGAGCGCGTTCGGTATTAGTCTAGTAACCTTAATCCTACTACTCTAGGCTATTATAGATCTACTTCAAGTCTTATTACTTAATATAGAAGGGTCTTCCTAATAACGCTCTTATCTTAGGAGAATTTATAGCTTCTCTATGTTAGTATCTCTCTAAAGTTAGCACGTTACTCCTAGCACTTAGGGCTATAATAATAAGGGGTTTATTAGTCTCTAGTTACTAATCTAGTTAATCTCGCTATACTTATTAGCTTAGTAAGACTACTAATCTCTATATTAGTATTTTATATAGCTATCTTAGCTATATTAGCTATAACTTGCTAGTTAAATAATAATAGTTTTAATAATATATTAGGGGGTAAGGAAAGGGATATGCTCGCTAGAACCTACTAATAGTATATAAAAAAAAAGAGAAAGGGAGGATTTCAGGGTCTACGTCGTTCCTACCTTAATTCTATAAGAAAGTATAGCTATTACTATTCCCTTGGAACTAAGGTAGGTCTACGAATATCTTCCTCTCTTTAAACTAAGTTTTTTTTTTATTATTTATATTATTATTATTCGTTACTTATAAATTTCTTAAGTTATTATTATATTCGAAGTAGATTAATTACGTATATATATATATTAATAATAGGGATATATAGACGCAGCAAAGGCACCTAACTCTCTAAGAAGCTTATGAAGGCTATTGAAAAGAGCAAAAGAATCTACCTCTAGGTCCTATTAGAAAGGGCTAGAACTAAAAGGAACTAGAAAGATAATATATAATATAGCTCTACCTATAAATAGGTAAGAATATTAAGAGTAGGCTTAAAAGATATATAGAATAATTCGCAGATCTAATTAAAAGAGATTATCTAAATTAGGCGCGGATTTACTAAGAAATTACTAAAAAACGAGGTATAGGGTTATTAAGGTAGTAATAGTAATAATAATACTATCTCTTCCTTCGCTATGCTCCTCTCCTCTATACTCTACTCTATAGTCTCCTTACAAGAGGTCCGTGCGCTAAGGGAGTTTTCTAAAAGTTACGCAGCTAAGTCTATCCTATCCTATCCTATTACCTAACTACTTTCTATTATATTATATATATCTCTTTTATATACTACTTAAATTTACTATTATTAGCTATAATTAGTAGTAGCTAGGGGTCTATCCTTATCTATACGGGTAAGGGGTTCTCTAGTGCCCTCTAGAGGAGGTTTATATAGAACCTTAGGTAGATATTACTAGGTATATCTAACTTAATAATATATAGGCTCAGGACTCTAACTATAGTATATTTATAGTATAACTATAATAGCTTCTTACTAGGCCTAGGGCTTTTATAGTTAGCTATTAAAAGTAAAACCTTATTACCTATCTAGTACTCCTCTATAGGTATCCTATACTAGTTTATATTCTCTTTACTATATTATTAGGTAGCTATAATACTTATTTAGATAAAGTCTACTACTTCCCGTAGTCTTATTACTAGGAGGCTAGCTATTATATCCCTAGAGGGGGCTTCTTTATTATATTATCTACTATAAGTATAGGGTTAGTATAGTACTTATATTCTAAGAAGAATAGTAAGAGCCTAGTTATATTACTAACCCTATTATAGAGCGCTAGCTAGGTAATAAGTAGGAGCTACCCCTAGTTATCCTATACCTAGGTTATAAATACCTATAGGATAGCTTATATCTCCTAGTTCTACTTCTTAGTACTACTATTAGTTTATAAGTAGTATATAATACTTAATAGCCTCTTTATACTAGTAAGATAGTAGAATTTAGCTTAGAAGTAGCTTACTTAGTTAGACCCTTAATTACTAATAATACTATATAGGAACCTGTAGAACTAGAAGTAAGAAGTAAGGAACTAGTAGGTATAAGCTTCTACTTCTATAGTATCTATCTCCTCTAGTATTACTAACTTACTTAGCCTATCTACTATAACTAATAAATATTAGCTAGTATTATCCTTTATAAATAGTAAGTTTATAATAAAGTCTATTATAAGGTCTAAGTATAACTAGGTAGGTACTAGTAGGGGCTTTAGGAAGCCCCTCTTAGCTTACCTCTAGATATATATCCCTCTATAGATATTATAGTTCCTAGTAAATCTCTATACTATTTATAATTATCCTAGCTAATAGAACTACTAGCTTATTATTTCTAATATACTATTATAGCCTAAGTAGGTAGTTATATTTAAGTTATAGCTCTATTAGATAATCTTTATATAGAGCTCCCCTAGTAAGTTATTATTATCCTCCCCGCTAGGTACTTATAGCCTCCCCTTAAATATTAGTCTCCTCTAATTATTAATATTATACTTACTAATTTAGACCTTAGCCTTTATATCTAGTAGGAAGCTCTAAAGCTAGTAGATAACTATATAATATATAGCTTTATATATTATATCCTTTTTTATAGTTTCTAGCTATAGCGCTTATAGTTTAGGGTTGCTATTAAAGACTATAGTATCTAGGATATTAGTATAGCCCTTCTGACTTCCCCTTACTAGAGGGCTAACTATAAGGTCCCTATAGGGGTAGGCGCGGTTTAGTATTAGCTATAAGACCCTCCCCTACTTCTACTTATTATCTAATTCTTATAGCGCGTCCTGCTCCCTCTAAGAGAGGGTATTAGGGGCTATTACTTCCTTACTAGGGTAGTATTTAATAGTAAAATTATATTAAGATAGCTCCTCTACTTACTAGTTCTAGCGCTTTATAAGGCGTTGCTTTTTTATAAAGTATTTAAGCTTTTAGTAGTTAGTTTATACCTTAAAAGTAGTTATATTATATACCTCTACTCTTTATATATATAAGTAAGAAAGGACTACTAGGAGCTCCTTATTATAGATAGGGTAGTTATACTCTATAAGTAAGAGCTTTTATAAGTAGAATACTATTAGACGCTAGGTACCCTCTAGGTTAACTTATAAGATTACCCCTCTTAATATAAATCCTAAATAATTAGTTTTAATAATAGTCTTATCCTCTAGATTAAACTAGTAGAGTACTAGCTAGGTATTAAAAAGCTACTTAAGCTATAAAAAGGCTTATTCTTAATTATCTCCTAATTAGAATATTATATTCTTCCTAGTAAGTGGTATAAGTAATCTAATAATATTTATATATTCTAATATAAATATACTATAATAATTTATAAACCCTAGAAAGCTCTAGACCCTCTTTAGGGAGGTAGGGGGTAATTACTTAGTAATCGCCTAGAGTTTCTTAGGGTTATAGGAGAGACTCTCTCTTATTATTATAATAAACCCTATATACTTAACCCTCTTAACTAAGAACTTATACTTTATAAGGTTAAGGTTTAGGCCTATATCTACTAGCTTCTAGAGGACCTCCTAGACCTTCTTCTTATAATCTTCTCTTATTCTATTAGAGTGAATTAATATATTATTTATATAAGTAGTAATAAAGCTATTAAGGAAGTCTTATAGGGTGCTATTAATATATTACTAGAAGCTAGTAGGGGTACTAGTTAAGCTAAATAGGTAAACTACTTACTTAAATAACCTATACTAGGTATAGAATATAGTTCTCTCCTAGTGCTCCTTTACTACCCTTAACTTATAGAAGGCTATAATTATATCTAGCTTAGTATATTACTTAGTTATACTTACCTAGCATAGCGTCTTAGAGATTAGTAGGAGGGGGTAGTAATCTTTCTTTATAATTATATTAAGGGCCTTATAGTTAATATAGAAGCAAATTCCCCTACTTAGCTTCCTTATAAAGAGTACTAGTACCCTAGTAAGTAAGCTACTAGCTTTAATAAACCCCTTATCTAGGAGGTCTTATAGGGTCTTTTTTAATACTAGTAGCTCTTCTCTTAATATACTATTAAGGGGGCCCTAGGGGAGTAATAGCCCCTTCTTATTAGGTCCTAGTATAAGGTTAATCTAGTAATCTACCCCTAGTTACTTAGAGGGTAATAGGTAAGCCTTATTAGGGTTAAATAGGTTAGGAAACTCTCTTAAGACCTAGTTTAGTAAATAGTATTATTAATCCTCTTTTAGTCTTAGGTTTAAGGCTTTCTTAATATTAGCTAAGCTAATAGCTTATACTAGTACCTCTTTAGTACCCTCTTAGTACTTACCCTATTATCTTACTAAGTATTAGTAGAATATAGAGAACGAGGGTATATTAAGGAACCTTATAGCCCTTATTTCTTTTATAAAGGGAATTTCTTCTTAATCCTTTAGGTATAGCCTAACTTATCCCCTCCTATAGTATACTTAGTAGGCTATAATACTATAAATAACCTAGCTCTATTCTATCTTAGGGCGTACTAAGAGGATATTAAGGTCTAGGCTATTAACTATATATATAAAGATATACTAGGTATAGCTACTTATTTCTAAGTTAAATACTACTATACTTAGTATATTACCTAGTAATAATCTACTAAGTATATACCCTCTTATAAGTTAGTATCTCTTCTTAATATATAAAAAGTAGAGGTATTAGGCTAGGGAAAGGTTAATTATTATATAGGTATTACTCCTAGTATTTACTATGGCGTAAGCTAGATATCCTCTATTAACTCTAATTTAAATAATAATAGGCTTATTATTAACTAGTTATTCTTCTTTATATTCTTCCTAATTTAATATCTCCTCCTTAGTAAGCTCTAGGGCTTAATTTTACTCTAGAGTTAGTCTTTTTCTAACTCTTTATCTTCTTCTAAGGAGTTAGTTATTACTTAGTAGTTATTTATAACCTTATAATATATTATTTCTTCTTTTAAGGTCTTTACTTTTATAACCTTAAGTAGCTAGTTCTCCTTACTAAGGTAATACTAAGTAATATAACCTCTAGCTCTATAAGTATAATAAGTATAGGGGTCCCTTATACCCTTCTAAGGTTATTAATATTATACTAAGGAGGTACCTAAGGAGGATCTAGAGTTTTAATAGTTATAGTATCTTACTTTTTTAACTTATAAGATATATATAGCTCTAGTTATATAAGTATCCCCCTTAGTATCCTTAGTAATAGGTCTCTAGTAGGTTACTAGGTAATTACTAGTAACCTTCTAGCGCTCTATTTTTTTATATAATACTCTAGACCTTTAAGAGCTAGCTATTATAATTAGCTAGTAAGTTAATAATAATTAGCTAATCCCTTAGCCTAAGGGTAAGGGAGGCCTCTAAAAGTAAGATCTAGACTTAGCTAGGCTAGTTTATATTACTCATATTAGCTAGTATTTACTTAAATCTTAGTAAGAAGGTTACTAGGGATTTATTCTCTTTTTACTAGAGGGTTTATAATTAGGTTATAGCTTATAACTAGATATTTAGGTCCTTATATATCTAGTCTAGGTAAGCTATAAAGTCCTCGGGGTTATATTTCCCCTTACCCCCCCTAGCTTTATAAAAGGTAGAGATTACTTACTAGGCTATAGTATTTAAGTAGGAGTTAATAAGGTATTATACCTCTATATCTATAATATAAAACGCCCTATCTATAGTAATCTTATACCTTATTTATTATACCTAGGTAGTATATTCCTTCTATTTACTTAAAAGCTTCGGGGGTAAGGGTAATAGCTTCTAGTATATTATACTAGGTATTACTAGTACCTTACTAGTAGTACTTATAGGGGTCTATATAGCTATATATTAGCTATTCCCCTATTTAACCTCTTATAACTATTACTAGAGGGACTCTATTACTACTACTAAATTAGCTTATAATAGCTTATCTTAAGTTTTAGCTATATTACTATTAATTATCTTACTAACTAGTAGGGAGTAGTGCTTAACTTATTATTATTATTATAGTAATAAGCTTAAATATACGAGGGGTTAGACCTAAGTTTTTTTAATAAGAGGTTACTATAATATTATTTATTTAAGCTAAAGAGGAAAAGGGGAAGTTTTCCTCTCTAGTAGAGATTTTACTAGTCTATAGGGAATAACTAGGTAGGCCCTAGGTAGGCCCTAGGTAGCTCCTTAAGGCGGTAAACCTAGGTAGAAGCCTAGGTAGGCTTAACCCGGGCGTAGCCTATAACAATATACTTCTTTTAAGCTAGTACTTACTCTCTATATTACCTCTTTATAATTCCTATAAAATAAGATAAGGAAGTTATTTATATAAAAGATAATAAGAACCTTCTTCTTAATTAACTAGAAGAGGTATAGGCCTTTACCTATAGGTATAAGGCTTAGATACTAAAGGGTTAAAGAGAACTCCTTATAGTAGAGTAGTAGCGCGTCCCTTAGCTTAAAGAGCGCGTAGTATAGTTTAATATACTTTCTAGGCTACTTAAAGCTATCTAGTAACTTATAAATAATTAGGTCCTTATTTAGGTCCTAGGAGGTATTTAGGAATATATTAATAATATTAAATTATTTAACTTTAAGGTTATATTATATAGTAATTACTCTTACTACCCTAAAAGTATAAGTAGCAAGGGTTTCTATGTAAGTCTATTTAAGGGGTAACTTCTCTTACTAATCGCCTTAAATATAGATCCTTGCTTTATACTAATTAAGGATATTATTCTTATTAAATTTATAAGTAAATACCTATTTTAAAGGGATTAGTCTCTTTATTATTATCTCTTCATTAATAATATACTATATAACTACCTACTATAATTTACCTATCTTAACCTTAGCTACTTCGTTAAAGTAAGTTTAGAGCGCTTATAAGAGGTTTAAAAGTTCCTTCTATAAGCGTAGTAGCTTAGTAAGGTTATTAGTAATAAGATATTTATAGATTATTATAGTTATATAAGCAGGCTTTCTATTATAAATAGTAGTATAAATATAGCTATAGAGCGTATAGTACCCTATACTAGCTTCTAAAAAGGCCTTCTACTAATTAGATATAAAAGTCTTAAAGAAGCTAGATACTTACTCCTACTCTATATAATATTAGGGTAAAAACTAGTAACTAGAGCTAGATTTGCTTTCTATTATTCCTAGTTATAAGTTACTAGGTAGTAGATTATATAATTATTAGCTTTAATAAGTTTAGCTATAGCTCTCTTAGTTATATACCTAGTTAGACCTCTATTTAATATTAGCTCTCTCTTTATTATCTTAGTATAGCTATATTAATAGATTTACAAGCCTCTTATTTAAAGGTTTATTCTTATTACTCTTACTTACTTTAGAAATATATTATAAAGTAGGGAGTAGTTTAATTATAATATAATCCTTAATCTATTCCCCTTTAGAATTAACTTCTCTAATAGCTTTATATATATAATTCGTTTCTAATATATATACTTTACTTATTACTCTATATATTAGAGCTAGGCTTTTATCTAGCTTTAGTATAGGATTAGGGGATAATAGCTACCCCCCCTTCTAACTTACTTACCCCTTTAGAAGTTTTAGGATTCTTCTATTTAGAGACTTAGTTATAAAAATAAGGGTTAGTATAAGTAACTATTTAACTATAAGTATTAATATAGCTTTATCCCTATCTATAATACCTAGGATCTAAAGTTTAAAGTTAACTTATAATATAAGCTTTTTAATCTCTTCTACTATCTTATAAATAATATCTTCTAGGATAGCATATTTTACTTTATCTTTTATATAAAAAGTCTATTTATTAAATATCATATTCTATATAATAATAACTATTTATAGTATAGAGATCTAGACCTTATATAGGTTATAAGTATTTAGGATATATCCTACTAGGTATCTAATATATCCCTATAATACTACCTTAAAGTCTCTCTTATTAATTCCTCTCTCTTATTCCCTCTTAAGGGGGAATATATAATAGCTATAGGTATATATATATCCCTAGTAAGGGCGAAGGTTATAAGTTAGGGCTGCTCTATTATTAGGTTACTACTAGTAAAAGTACTAGTAGAACTACTCCTCTTTAATCTATAGTAATAAATACTAATTATAGCGCTTAAGTAAGCTTATATTATAAAGCGTTATTACTATTAGTACTATCTTAGCCTATAGTTCTATAGGTAAGCTAGCTATAGTAAGTATCTTAATTATTTAAGTTATAACTTCCTAACTAGCCTATTCCCCTCTATTATTTAGTTCTTTTATATATAGAGGGGTTATTTTAACCTCTATTCTTTCTATATAGGTTTAATCCTTATATCTTATATATCCTATAAGTAAAATTATTAACCTCTTGATATCTTATTTAATCTTATAAATAGAAAGTCCCTTCTATTAAGATACCTATTACTTAAAGGTATATAGAGCAAGTATTAAGTTCGGAATTACGCCGCAGCCCCTTTGCAAAAAGACTATAATAAATTTACCTAGTTCGCAGGTATAATTCGGGAAATACTATATAGGTATTTTAACCTATACTTTCTACTAGTTAAGGAAAATAATAAAGGAACCCTATATATTCCTACTACTCGCAAGCAAACCCTCGTATAAAGTCGGACGCGCGCTGCACTAGGGCTGATTACATCAGAGCTGAACAGGCCACTGAGATAGAGCAAGTATAATACTATTATAGGTCTTATTAATACGTAGAAATATAAAGAGCTAACTAATATATATATCCTTAATAACTAGGAGCTACTAGTTCTAGTTAAAGCCTTTAGGGTAGTTAAATAGATCCTATATAATCCTATAGTAAGGGTATATTACTTTATTTTCTAATATTTATCTTAGAATTACCTATTTAGTATATATAACTATATAGTATTAGTACTATAAGTATATTAGGCTCTTAATCCTTACCCCCCGAGTAGTATATACTAGCTACTTAAGAGCCTTAGGGCTAAGGTAGCTACTTTAGAGGTATTAAAGTATTATATTATTATTCTAGTCTAGTAGTAGTATAAAAGAGGTATACTTATATATTATAGGTATGTAGTTTATATTATTAATAATAGTATTAATACCTTAGAAGATGTACTTAGGAATAGAGTATAAGGAACGAGGCTTATATTTAAGGAAGGCGAGGTTTACTTTCCTAATAGGTTTCTTAATTATAACGCTACTCTTATAGGTTCTAAAGCGAAGTATATAGTTATACCCTAAATATTAAATACCTATCTTTTAAAATAATATTTTAGAGATAATACTAATATAAAAGTTCTCCATATATATATCCTATATTATAAAGTATAAGGTCCTCTATATTTATACTTTGCAAGCTATTAAAAGTATTCTTAATAATTTATATACTCTTTATAGTAATTACATATAAAGCTATTTTAAAATTAACTTATTCTCTATTATAATACCTAATTAAAGAGGGAATAAGTAGGGACTTATTATTTACTAGGTATATCCCTCTATAGTTATCTAGGACTATAGATTTATATAATATATTAGGTCCTAAGTAGGGGGTTATAAAGATACTTAGGTACTCTTCGTCTAAGCTAACTATATTATCCCTAACCTTATTTAAGAGGGCTATATAGAAAGTAATTACTATTATATTAATAGAGTAGCTTATAGCTATATTAGGTTTCTTAGATAAACCCTTATTATCCCCTTTATTGTTTTAGTAGTTCTTACCTTTATAAGGTATAGTATATAGCTAGTATTTATAAGTAAGTTTAATATAAAGATTAGTAAAGCGTAAGTTATTATTTAACTAGTTATAGATCTAAGCTATTTATATATCTATTACTAATATATAGGGGCTCCTTTAGTAATATCTAGTTAAGATAGCTTCTAAGTAGTTATAATTAACGCTTAGCTATTAATAGCTTAACCTATATAAGTCCTATTTACTACTAGATAAGTTATTAGTTATAGGAATATCTAATAGGTTAGCCTTATTTATATAGCTAGCTAGCGTTATAAAGACCCTAGCGCTTTATCCTTATAATCTTAAGTAGAGTATATCCTTATATAAGAGGTTCTTAAATATATTAATATATTAGCTTATATTAGAGACTTATATCCCTATTTACTCCTATTTAATAATATTTATAATCTCTATATTAGCCCAAGTAGGTATAAAGTAATAGCTTATGACTTAAAGAGAAGTTTTTAAAATAAAGGTATTACTTATTTTAAGAAGATTAAGCTAAGTAATATAAAAGTAAACGCTCCTAAAGTCCTTGATCTAGGCGTTAGGATTAATACTCTTATTTACCTGCTCTAGGATTTAGATATACTCCTCTTAAATAGTAATAAGAATACTAGTCTTACTTAGAGTATAATAACGTTTAAGATTAATAATAAGGCTATAAAAAGTTATATTCCCTTTAGTAAGAAGTTCTATATATATAAGTGTAATAATTTTATAAGTAATAATCTCTATAACTAGATAGTTAATCTATTTAAATTCTTAATCCTTATAGGTTTACTTAGATTCTTATATAATAAGTAAATAAAAGTACTCTATATATTATTCCTATATATTTATAATATTCTTATTAATTATAACTAAGGTAGCTAGAAGCTAAAGGAGTTATAATTTATTTATTATTTATATCCTAGTAGTAGATTTAGGAGTA
This sequence comes from Colletotrichum ledebouriae, assembly GCA_036785755.1. Lineage (NCBI taxonomy): Eukaryota > Fungi > Ascomycota > Sordariomycetes > Glomerellales > Glomerellaceae > Colletotrichum > Colletotrichum ledebouriae. The sequence continues at coordinate 20,627 of JAVHLU010000873.1, forward strand.
ATATTAGAAATAGTATTAGAAGTAGCCTCTTCTAAAGCTTCTTAGTTAAGTAGAGCGATATATTAGTTATAAGTACTCTTCTCTTATAAGTATTAGGTATTAATATCCTAGTTTTACTTAGTAGTATATATATTAAGAGTTAGAATTTTTAATAAGGTCTTACTTAGGTATAAAAATCCCTTAGGGTTATCTAGGTTAATATACTTCTAGACTTTAGTAGCTTAGACTTTAGCTTAGATTATAATATACTAAGTAATAAAATCCCTATATATAGTTAGGTAATATAATATTATTATTATAATAATAAAAATATTATAATTAAGGTTATTTAGAAATAGAGGGTTTATAGTAATAGAGGATAGTATATATTAAGGAGGAAAGAAGGAATAGGAGAGAGGAAGTTTTAATAAATACTTTTAGTAATAAAAGCTTATTTTAAAATAGTAGTTAGAGGTTTAGTTAGAGCTAGGCTTATAACTATTAAGAAATATCCTATAGGGCTATATTTATAGTTACTAAAGAGCTTATTTTATTATAATAAGAGTAGCTATAATATAGTTACTTATAACTATAGTTAGAGGAATAACTCCTAGAAAAAGGTTACTCTAGAGCTAGCTAGGAACGGGCGATGCTGAAGGCATCATGATAATGCGCTTGGTGGGTAAGACTCACGTAGTAAGAGACTAGCCCATTGCCTGAGCACTGCGAGAAAATTGCCGTCGCAATGATAAAAGCACAACGCTTACGGTTGTCTGGGGTCCTCACAAGCTCTATCCACCCACTATTAGCGGCAGCTTCCTTCTCCAGCTTCAGAGTGCTCGAAATCTCGGCGAATTCCCAGTGCGCAAACTCATCGCTTTCGTTGCTGTTGCCGTGGTACTTGATCAGAACCTTCTTGGCCTCGTCCCCTTTGCCCTTGCTGATCAGCCACCTAGGGCTCTCTGGCAGGAACCACACGGCCAACAGCTGAATCCCAGGCATCATGCACTGTAACCCCGTTGGCAGCCGCCATTGGATGTCCCCATGCTGCTTGGTGAGGGTGCCGAAGCAGGTCCAGGCCGCGATGATGCTTCCAAGGTACCACAAGGTGTTGTAGAGAGTCGTAAGCTTGCCGCGGTGGCGGGGGTGAGCAACCTCAGTGATGAGGAGGGGGCAGGTGCCACTAGAAATGGTGGATCCGGCGCCCACGATGAAGCGGCCGATGAGGTACATGGCGTCGCGGCCGGAGCCTTCTTTGGGGAAGACTTGGAGGAGGGCACCGAAGACGACGAGGATACATCCGATGGCCGTTCCCATCTTTCGGCCGAGACCGTCGGCGATATACGGGGCGAAAAGGAGGACGAAGAGACCACCGAACCCCGGCATGGCGCCAAATATGCCGAGCCGACTTCCGGTCGGGTGGTCAAAGTCTGGAGTCTGGATCGTAAGATCTTAGCAAGAGATCGAGCAGTTGAAGGTCGCAGCTGTCGTATGTTCGTAACAGGTTTGAAGTACAGCTGTCCAAGAGTTCACAGACAAAGGTTTACTTACAAGCTTGCCATGACTGCATCGTCTGCAGTCCGTTTAACAGACTTCCGTCGTATCCCATAGTCGTTGATCCTGGGAAGAGGAAGAACATCGTAAAGTACAGTTTTCTCAGTTCCTGTTGCTTATACCACGGCAGAGGTGATCCCTCGGGGGCTTCCAGGTGGACGTGATTAGCGCCATGGCATTCCGACTGCTTCAGCTCCATGGCTTATGGCGAGCTGTCAGGACCAAGCTGAAAGAAACAAAGAGTGTGAAATTTGAGCTGTTTAGGCGAGGCGCTGGATAAACCCATTCCACATTCCAGGGAGTCAAGATCCTCGAGTGTAGCTATCCAAATCCGAATTCCGGACTATGGCATGGCATCTCGATATTGCATCGCCTTTGCCGGACTGGGACTTGCGCTACGCCCTCGCGAATAGAACAGGCCACCCGACAAGAGACGAGGGTAGTACCCGATGACGGCTCCAAGAGATCAAAGAGGAATTAGACACGTCCAATGGCAGGACGTTGGACGACGGCATCACGAAGCGGGTTCCTCCGAGGGGTTCCAGGCAGAATCACGAGACTAGGTCGTCATTGGAGCGAGTACAGACGAAGTCCCCGCGGGGGATGGAAACATGTCGAGAGGAACGTGAGGGGAAAGGAAGGGATACAAAGGACGTTTACCAGACTCTACATAGTCTTCCGGGGAAGATTTCTTGCGCGTGGTCAACGACGCCGACTGAACCCCATCCACAGCGCTAAACGGTTTTGAGTGCAGCTGCCGAGAGTCTAAGCTATCTCGGTGTGTATTGGCTGGTCAGGGACCAGAAGTCCGGCCAGCAAACCCGGCGGTGCGGGTGCGCTTGGAATGGCTTGTCGATTGTCTGGGGGAGGCAACATCGCAGAAGAACATGCTGCACTAATATCACCGCCGCTTTTCACACATGGACGACGAGACAACATGCAGCGTTCAAGATAGAGTTCGGTGTACAGCTCAAACTCCTGGAGCTATGTCCGACCTGCGGTCTGGACCATGACTCGATTTGTGACGCCCCAGTGCGGGGCTTTTCCCGGTCACTTTACCGAGAGCTTCTCCCTCCATCCGAGCGTGCTTCTGGAGTATCTCCGGCGTATATGCGAAGACGGGAGGCCAGCCGGGCTGGCGGTGGAAAACTCAGTAAGGCTTTTGCCCCGACAATTCTCCTCGGATGTTTCGAAAAGGCAGCGCTGCGTGTGTTGCCCCTCTCGCCAGTCCTTCCCATTGATCCCCATACTTGCGCTTCAATCCGCCCGACCAGGACACAATCGATCGATGACCCATGCGAGCCACGTTTTGACGAATTGGATCTATTCCCGGGAAGTCTACACACGCAGCTTGGCTACAAGGCGCCGTCTGAAGGTCTCTGTCTCTGCGGAAGCTCTCCACAACTTGCGCCCATTGGGCGACGCCTCAGTACCCCCATCGCGTCGGCGGAGGTGTGCATTGCCGTTGCCGTTGCCGCAACTAGCTTGCAGGCGGTTCGTTGTCCGATCTGGACCCCTCGGCTCATAGGTTGCATCGGAGCTTGGCTTGGTCTGGTCTGAACAGGTCTCGTCTGAGCCGGGTGACCTGGCCTGAGCCGATCCTGTCTTACTTGCCATGGAGATCGGCCGAGCAGTGCAACCAGCACCGGACGGAAATAGGCCGCCCTCTACACTGTCCCCGTCGTCGCCAGTCAGCGGCGGCAGGACCAGGTCTAAGATCATCAGGAACCAGAACGCCTGCGATGCCTGTCGGTCACGCAAAGTCAGGGTGAGACTACTGCTCCGGGGGCGCTGTGACGGCTCTCACTTCATATCATTCAGCAGTCGTTGTTCAACTTCACGTTGCCAACTTGTCATACCATGCTATCAGAAACCCGGAGTCCCACAATCTCAACTGACTGATCGGCAGTGCCTGTACGGAGCGGGCGAGAGCCGGTGCCAAGGCTGCTCGTTCCTCGACATCCAATGCAAACATGACCGGCCACGGCGGAGGAGGGGGCCACCGAACAAGTTCCGTTCAAGCCCGGCCCTGCAATATTGGGCATTGCACCAGCCCATGAGCTGATACTAACTAGGTTCAACAGGCATGCGCAGCAGCAGCAGCAGCATCGACTCCCACAGCAACAGCAAGGGCGTATATCCGGTGCAGCCAACAACCACCAGAGCCCATCGGTATCGGATGCCACATCGCCCGACCTCGGCCTCGCCTACCAAACCCACCACACCCCACGATCCCACTCTCACATATCGGCTGCCGCCGTAGCAGCAGCGGCGGCGGCTTCGTCAGTCCCGGACCTACACGCCCTCGTCGGTGCGCCGACCCCCAGCACGGGGCCCCTCGGCAACCGGCTCGCCCTCTTCGCGCCGGGGGACCTCGTCTGCCGCATCCTGGACGACTGGTTCGAGAAGGTGCACTCCCTCGCGCCGGTGCTGCACCGCCGGCGCTTCATGCACAGACTCGAGACGGGCGAGGCCGCGACGGACCGCACCTTTTGCGCGCTCGTCGTGAGCGTCTGCGCCGCGACGGTGGCGACCCTCCGGCGGGCAGACTACGGTCCCGTCACGGTGGAGGGCTGCCTCGACTTCATCGAGGACCACCGCCTGCTGGACCACGGCATCAGGAAGCCGGCGTACTCGCTCGACTGGTGCATTGCCATGTACAACATTGGCACGTCGGCGAGCTCCATGAACGAGAACGGCCTCGCCGACATGGGTTCGTTCCATGGCTTGTCCGAGGCCGCGGCGGGCACAAGGTTCCTCGCGTACTACCGCCTCGCCGACCTGGATATGTCCGAGCAGCAGCTGCTCAAGCGGCTCTTCTGGCTGATCTTTGCAGCGTATTGGTACGTAGTAGTCATTGATCCCCCACACACATGGGCGCATGTTTCTGTTTCTTTAACCAACATGAGACGACGAAACTCGGCCTGATGCCCGGTTGTCGTTTTCCTTGGCCCCAAATCTAATTCACGCCACAGCAGCGCGGACATATTCGGGAGGCTATCGGTCTCCATAGTCTCTCACCAAGAAAACCGCGCCCACCTCCGCCCGCTCCCCCTGACCGATTCCCAACTCGACACCGGCCCGCAGCTCTCGCCCGCCGAGCTGCCGCCGTGGCACGGCGACTCGACGTCGTACGTCCCGGGCCTCAACCACCTGAGCGACCTCTTCCTGATCTGGCACGAGGCCCAGACGGCGCCGGTGAGCACCTACGGCGGGCAGGAAGAGGCGCTCAAGCACTACATGAATCGGATCCAGAACATCATGGACAGTTTTCCCCCGGAACTGCGCTGGCGGGGCGGGCTGTCGCGGTCGGGCCACATCACGGAGGGTCACGACACGCAGATCGCCAACCTCTTCGTCACGAGCCTCAACGTACGCTCGAACCTGCTCCAGAAGTTCGGGTCCACGGTCCAGACGCGCGCCTATGAGCACCAGCGCATCGTCGACGACCTCCTGGAGATCCTGTACCAAATGCCGCAGCACGTCCTCGAGCAGAACGGGATCAGCCTGATTCCGAAGCTGAGGGACTGCGGGGCGGCGTACATGGAGCAGATGAGTATCGGGGATGGAAGCAGTGCTGGTGCTGGCCCTGAGACGTTGGTGAGCGAGAGCGCCAGGCTCAAGTTGGAGAAGTTGCTGAGGAAGTTGGATGACATCGACTGCTGGCCGGGGCCCCCTGGTGTTGAGAGCCCGCAGAGCAATAGACAATAACACGCGCTCCTCCAGCCATGAAGGAAATCGTTGAACTTATCATAAGGAACATTCAGCTGATCAAGAGTACTGAGAAATACCCTTGACAATTCTCCGGAACATGCGAACATACCATGCACAGTCATTCGAATTGCAGCCCGCCCGAGGAACGCAACTGTGCAAGGACCGCCCGATGGGCCTTTGCAACGGACTCCACGCATCCACCAGCGGAGACTTCTCAAGATGGAGACCTGTGTGGGTTATGAGGAGAGAGTCCAAGCCTCAGCTGGGAAACTGGATCTCGTCGATTAATGCGGAGTATGTCCGAACTGGCAGCTCTTCGAGTCTCGACAAAGAGCCAATTGAACTTGGAAATGCGTCATTCGGAATGCAGAGTGCGGGGGAATCAGTACGATGGTTTGGCAAACGGTTCCCAGCCAACATCTTCTGGTGCCTTTTTTGCCACCCATGTTCAGCCAAGATCTGTTTCTGACCTCCTTCTAACAGGAACGAACACAGAAAAACGATCTGGCGCGAAGAAAGTCCGAAGATCGACCCCCTCGAAATAAGTGTAGATCAGCCCATCAGGTGATCTGCCAACACGTCCTGCGGCAGAAAGCCGGTTTTCCGCTTTTCCCATCTCTTAGCCCCAGAAGCAAACCAAGACGAATCACAATCCTGGTCCTCGTTGGAGCGGTAGCCCGCGTGCAGGAAAACCACCAACGCCGTCAGCGGAGCCGTGGCTCATTCGAAAATGGAGACCCATTCTTGGTGCGGCTCAGACAGGAGCTGTCTACTCAGGACAATGTTCGCTCGAAGCAGTCTACAATAATCCAACAGGTTTTCTCGACGTCCGAAGCATCGTGCGTTGACTTCTCCGCTCTCCACTCTACCCGTTCATCTCCTATCCTCTACCATTCTCGCCTCTGTCGAGCAACAACTCGCCCACAATGACAGCCGTAGACGCCAACAAGCCTCCTCACCTCCGCCGCTCCAATGGCAACACCCAGCTCATCGTCAAGGGGAAGCCGTTCCTGATGCTCCCCGGCGAGCTGCACAACTCCTCCCTCTCCTCCGCCCGCTTCATGTCGGAGGTCTGGGGCCCCATGAAGGCCTCCCACATCAACACGCTCCTCGGCGCCGTCACCTGGGAAGACATCGAGCCCACCGAGGGCAACTTTGGCTTTTCCGAGTTGGACGCCGTCCTCGCCGGCGCCCGCGAGCACGACATGCACCTCGTGCTCCTGTGGTTCGGCACCTACAAGAACGGCATTTCGACATACGCACCGCGCTGGGTCAAGCGCGACACCAAGCGGTTCCCGCGCTGCCAGGTCCTCGAGGCCGGCGGCGTCAAGAGGACCGTGGAGATGGTCACGCCGTTGTCCGAGGAGTGCTGCGAGGCCGACTCCAAGGCGTTCGCGGCGCTGACGAAGCATCTTGCCGAGGTCGACGGGGAGCACAGCACGGTGCTCATGGTGCAAGTCGAGAACGAGACCGGTCTGCTGGGAGATTCCCGAGACCGTTCCCGCCGCGCCGACGAGGCCTTCGCCGAGCCTGTCCCCGAACCACTCCTGAAGCATCTCAACGAGAAAGGCGACGCCCTGCACCCCAAGTTCAAAGCCCGCTTCGCCGTGCCCCCGTCCAGCGGAAAGCACTCCTGGAACGACATCTTCGGAGCGGGCCACGCCGCCGACGAGGCCTTCATGGCATACCACATCTCCTCCTACGTCGGGCGCGTGGCAGCAGCGGGAAAGAAGGAGTACGACATCCCGCTGTACACCAACACCTGGCTCAACTTCGACGACCCGTCGCAGCTCGACCTGCGCGGCGTCCCCGTCGTCGTCGGCGGGGGCGCCGACCCGGGCGTCTACCCCTCGGGCGGTCCCTGCCCGCACGTCCTCGACATCTGGCGCTACAACACCATCTTCACGTCGGAGAAATCCCTCGACTTCCTCGCGCCGGACCTGTACTTCCACAACTACGAGACTGTGTGCAGGGACTACACGGCCCAAGGAAACCCGCTCTTCATCCCCGAGCAGCGGCGCGACGAGAACGGCGCGCGCAGGGTGTGGCTGTCGTACGGGACGTACGGGGCTTTGGGCGCCTCGCCGTTCGGCATCGACACGGGTGCCGAGGTTGTTGGGAGGGAGTACAAGCTTCTCTCGCAGATCTCGCCGTTCCTACTGGCTGCGGCGCCCGAGGACAGGATGGGCTTCTTCTTTGACGAGGAGCCGGACCCCGCCGGCAAGGGCGAGAAATGGAGCAAGGTGTTTGGGGATATTGAAGTCATCGTCGAGCGGGCTTTTGTGTTCGGGAAGCCTGGTCCTGGCGGGGGATTGGTTATTCGCCTGGGTGATGCCAAGTTCCTTGCGGTCGGTCGCGGGTTCAATGTCAAGTTCAAGAGCGTGCGAAAGGAGGCGACTTTCACGGGCATTCTCGCGGCCGCGGAGAAGGAGGTTGATGGGAAGGGCCAGCTGAGGACTCTGAGGGTGCTCAATGGGGACGAGACGAGGAGCGGGGAGTTCTTGATCATGCCGAATGATGATCCTGACTATGGTGGTTTCCCGATTGCTGTTACGATCCCGGCCAGGACGTGCATTGCGGAGGTGGAGGCGTACTGGGTTGCTGAGGACGAGGAAGACCGATGACAGGGAAGTTTGGTGGAGGGGGAATTGGCAATTGGATAATAGGGCGATGACGAGACTGGTTACTTGTAGACTGATACCGTGGCTGATGTAGAAGCGCCATCGCAAACTCGACAACATCACGATCATTGACAGGAAGCGAAGGCTTGTGATCTGCCGGTGACGAGGACTACCCCGCCCTCCCGGCGCACCCACCGCAGGGCGCCATTGACAAATTCTGACGTTGATACTAAATCTCTGCCTTGTCTGCCATTAAATAGCAAAAGAAACTACACGGCACTCCAAGCTAACTTCAACGGCAACATCCTTTCTTAGTTGAAGCTACAAAAACAAGCCCTCAAAGATGGCCGACGCTCACAACATCGGCCCTGAGCCAACGACTTTGACGGGAGGTTGTCTCTGTGAGAAACTCCGCTACGCCGTCACCCTCCCTGAGGACCACGACTTCGTCGACAGCGCCATGACATGCCAATGCACGCAGTGCCGGCGACAATCCGGCGCCCTTCTTGGGGTTTTCCATCGAGTCCCGCCTCTGGAGTGGACAAGCGACACCACAACGCTGTCGGAGTTTGCGGCGTCGTCGGCCGGCAAGCGTGCCTTCTGCATTGCGTGCGGCTCGTCGCTCTATTTTCGTTCTACGGGGCAGGAGGGTGCGAGTCTTTGCCTTGAGACGGTTGATTCCGAGATCCTCTTCGGCACGAAAAGGGCTGATGGGCGGATTGAGAAGGAGGGGTGTGGAAAGGCGCTGGCGAATGGGCTGGGAGTGCATAAGTGGTGCGAGAACGAGATAGCCGGGGTCACGGGCGATATTCCGATGTTAAACAGGGGACAGAGGCATCAAGGGAGCTGTTGATTCTGGGTTTGCGCAACGCCGTTTTCTCCATTACGAATGCCGGACGTTCGAAAGGCCAAAGGACACGTGTGTGTCTCCATGTCTAAGGTATCGAGTACCAGCAACATGCAATTCTGGTCATGACACGCCGAGGTTGCGGGTTCACCATCCTCGCACCCACTTGGACGTCAAACCCTTCTGATTGCCGTTTTCCTGCTCCTCGTGTGAGTACTCTTCCGGCCTGCCGTCCTCGCCGCGTTGATTCGCCAGGTTCCACTTTCTGTACGCCCCCGCGACAAGCTCTCCGACCTCGTCCCTCGTGTCGCCAACAACGCCCAGCATCAAAAGCGCCTCCGTCTCCTCCATCCAGTCCTGCAGCCTGCGAAACTCGACCTCGTTTCTGCGCAGCTTCTCGGGTATGTCGCGGCTTTTCGTGAACGTCAGGATGCCCGCAACGACCGTGTTCACAGCGCCAAGCACGGTGATGCCCACACGATGTGTGCCCGCGGAAGGGCCCATGGCCGTCACGACGGCGCCGATGACGAGTTGGGCGGCGTGGCAGACGTAGAGGAGAACGGAAACGACGATGCGAAAGATGCGGGCGCGGCGATAGGCATTAACGGTTGAGGCGTAGATGCCGGTGGCGCTGGTGCGGCCGGATTCGAGGTTGCAGTCGTCTTCGGGGGCTAGGTGGGCGTTGATGCCGATGGCGCGGCGGAAGAGGAGGAGGTTGGAGGGGCTGGATTCATTGGCGTCGCGGGCGAGAAGCGCGGAGGCTTCTTCGCTGGGTCGAGGTGACGCAGCCGTTGGCATTGTGATGTCTGAAGACGTTCAGATTTGACCAGAAAGAGAGGCACTTCTCAACGAGGATTTAAGACGGGGAAATCAAGACAAGGCAGTGCGACGACTTTATCACGTCCCAGGCGTCACGGAGGGCGACTCGGTCGAGTCATATTCGAGATGCTTATCTGATCGCAGGGTGTCATCTGAACAGGCCCTCCAAACGTCTGAACATCTCCCGAAGTGATAAGAGCGGTCACGGTCGTGATGTTTATGGGAGGTTTTGAGTGAAACCAAATCGTGCACTAACACGGGAACTGCAACGGGCCGCTAGAGGTGTAACGGTGAGAACGGCCATTGGTCGGTGAGGAGTTGAGATGAGACCAGGTCACCTGCCAACGGTCATCTGCACCAGCGGTCCCTGACGTGAAATGATGTCCTGCTTCTATTTGACCAGTGAGCCTGAGCATCAGATAAGGTACGAGACATTTGCGCGGCGTGGTTCAGAAGGTCAGATTGACGCATCGGCAGGTACTTCGGTGTGCCAGTGAGGTTCTCGGTGAGTTGATGTCACTCTCGGTGAAGGTGGTGGGTGAATGACGCCGATAGAGCGGCCGCATCGTCGCAAGGGTTGGCAAAGGTGGCCACTCGACTATTTTGTCTCCGGATTGCCTGGTTGATTGCGATTGTTTGGGGCAGAATGTTGACGTTCCATCCTTCCACTTGAGGACCCTGCCTGGAATGGTACCTTCAGGTGGGATCGCGGCAACTCGGCTCATTTTACGTCGGTTTGCCGCATTGCAATCTCCGATGGCATCAAGCATCTGATCGACTTCGATGTCCAGCCGAGTGAAGCCTCCCACGCTTGAGCGTGATTACTAGACGTAAGGGCGGCAGAAACATGAGGCTTGCAGATCACTCGGTCTGGCGTATCGGTCTGCCGGTCTGCAGGTGTGTAGGTCTGCAGTTGTCGGTCGTGACGTCAGGTGAACGAACAGGCCGCCAGGACGTCCTGACTTGACGTACCGCAGTGCGCACTGCTGTCAGAATCGTCGACTTTTTTTCTTCGTTGGGCACTAGCGTCCGGGAATAGGAGGTACCGTCATTGAAGCGATCCTTCGCGCTGGTGTTAATGGGCTTGTTATCTCGAAGTGCGAGCCGAAGAAATAGGAGTGAGCGATGTGGGTAAAGTGAGAGTGAGATCCAGGCTGAGGGACACTCAACTCGGGACTTTGATGCGATGCTGGGATGGAAGAGGAGACGTGAGCAGTCCCATTCTAAGAAAGCAGTGCTGCATGTTCAAGTGCCGTAGCTTGACATGGATAGAAAAGAAAAATAGGAATGGATCTGCCAACGGCCAAGTAAACAACCAAGAAAAAGAGGAAGAGGCTGGTTTGCGGCGGTGTCTTGAGGTGAAACTCGATAGCCGTCGGAAAATAATTGCTGGGGCCAAGAGTAGGTAGCTTAAATCGCTGGGGCTCAGGCGGTGAAAAGCCCAGAAGACAGCGTGCTAGGCGCATGATTCAGGGGTGCAAGCTGCTGGATCCTGCAGGATGACGCCAAAAACAGCACGTCAGGAACTCCAAATTCTGACCCTGCGACCCTGCCACTTTTCTACTTGGTTTTTATGAGGATGGAGGAATTCTGATGAGAGATCTCACGAGGTAGATATCTTAGGTAAGGCCACTGCCACCTGTCCATCGTCAAGCCTCCACTGTGATTATTCTAGCAGGAGGGGGAAAACCAAAGGTAACCAGGAGCGAGGAAGGAACGAAGTAGAAGTTGTTGAAACAAATAGCAGGTGCCTGTTGCAGACACAACTCCTTCCTTACATGAGACGGATGTTTTTGCAAGGAGTTGCACCCCACTGGAAAGTGCTTGCCAAACATGGTGAACTTGCTAGTAGAGGCAAGTGCAGCCCCTGCCTGCCTCTTGGGTGCTCTTGCTGCAGCTGCACCCATCGGGCGTTCAAAGAGTTCTTTCTTTCTCCAGGCTAAGCTAGGGTAATAGCAGTTGCAGAAGTACAATATGTGGATTAAATAGAAGGAATACCTGTGACTTTACCAAATGAATGGTACTTCCGTCCCTGCCAAACACACGCGCAATGTCGTGTTCCTTTCCTTGCATCAAATTTCGTTCTACAGCAGGCAGCAGCATTCAGCAAGAGTAGCGCCGCCGTTCCTCCGCCGTTCCATCCATGCCATCCATGCACCCACCTCATGCCATGCCATCTGCATGTTTCCACCATATGCTCTTCTTCCTCATCCCGTCTTCGCCTCTTCCGCCCTCCGCCTCAACTTGCCCCGGCCTCGTCTCATCCCGGCCCAACCCCTCGTGCCCACCAACTTGGACTTGGACTTGGACGAAGCTCCATATCACACCCTCCTTTCCGCCCACTCGCCTTTCCCAAGCTGGCCTGGGCCCGATGACAATCCCAATGAGCCGTCTGATCCCTCGAGAATGGCATTCCCAGCTCGGACTGAGGTACCACAAACTGGTCCCTTAATGAGTCGCACTAGAAGCAGGTACCAGTCGCACCCTGAGGGGTTAACCCTGCCACCGCTTCTAGCATCCAGCAGGGCACCTACTGCGAAGTAGAGAGATCAGAAACTGCTCATGAGCTTGATTTCTTGGCTCTTCTGCTCGTAGTCCGTCGTTTCTCCTCTGGTACTTAACCAGCCCCTCTCCCGGCTGTCTCATCGTCAACCTCTGCTTCGTACATCACCCGCAGATCATCTCAGCTCTCGCACAGCACCAAGAGATCCTTCGACCGATAGACATCTCGAGGGCCGAATCTCATTTGTTGCCCGTCTCTCCCTCTCGCCCCCACGATGCACTCACACGCCTATCTTGCGGCTGCCATGCTCTTGGCTTCAAGTGCCGGTATGAATCTCCGCTTCCCCAACATCTCCAACAGATGCTAACCCGCCCCGGCCCCAGTCTACGCCGCACCCGCGCAGCAGGCCCCTGCCCTCGATTCCGGAACGGACTTCAACATCCTCGTCGGCGGCAATGTCTCCCTTCGCATTATGCCTCTGGGCGCCTCAATCACCTACGGACTGACCTCGCCCGACGGAAATGGCTACCGCGAGAAGCTGCGCAACGCCCTGATCGCCGACGGCAACCCCGTCGACATGGTCGGCAACCACCCCAACGGCACCATGGAAGACAACGACAATGAGGGCTGGTCTGGCTACCGCATCGACCAGGTCCTCGACAAGGCCAAGATTTCCGTGCCGCAATACCTGCCCAACCTGGTCTTGATCAACGCTGGTACCAACGACTGCGCTCAGAATTACGACACTGAAAGCGCCGGCGCCCGCACCCTCGAGATGATGGACTACATCTGGGAGACGTCCACCCGCGCCACCATCGTCCTCTCTACTCTTCTAGTCAACGGTAACAACAACACCGAAGCATGTGTTTTGAAGGTCAACGAGCAGTACAAGAAGCTCGTCGAGGAGCAGCAGGCCAAATCCAAGAAGGTCGTCGTCGTCGACATGCACTCCGAGTCTGGCCCGCAGAAGAGCGAACTCGTGGACGGCACCCACCCCAACGGGACGGGCTACGCCAAGATGGCGAAGCTCTGGTTCGAGGGCATCGAGGATGCTGCTTCCCGCGGTTGGCTTGAGTCTCCCGTCGCTCAGCCGGAAAGTAGCCACTCCAGCTGACTAAACCAAGTCGCGGCTCAAATGTACAAAGCGTTCAGGCCAGCATTTGCAGGAGTCGAAAATCATTAATGCGCATCAATACCGCACATAATATTCTATCATCTTTACTGCATCATCTACGGAGCTGTGGAGGAGGCGTTGGGGGGCCAAATAGGCTTGCATATTTAAAGTTTCCGATCAACACTTGAACTGTTCAAGGGTCTTCAGCCATTCGCCAATAGATGTGCAGAGTTTGCTTCGGTTTAGTGTCGTGCCGAGAGTTTTCCTCGACTCGACCGAGGAAGCGTGCGGATCTTAACCTCTAGAGGATGTGGAGCGTCGTCTTACGTGAGCCCCCGGGTAGCTTGTCAGCCGACCCGGCCGTTCCGCCTTGGATTGCGTCGTCGTACTCTTTCACCTCCACATCCAACGTTCCTGTGCATCACGCTCTGTGACGACAAATTTCGGCATCAACACAAGCGAACAATCATGTCTCGGCCAGTGTTCACCGTAGTCTTGCTCATCGTTCTCTACCTAGCCAAGGCTTCCATCATCGATCTAGCCATTGCTAACGGCCTCAAAGATGCCATCGTGAAGGACCTCGAGGCGGAGCCAATCCACTTCACCTCCGTGAAACAGCTTGACAGTTTCCTCACGATGCCGGTACGATTCTTTCAGCCGATTTTCACCGGCAAAGACCTCCCATTAACCCTATTCTCCATCTTCATGGCGAGTCAGCTGCTGGCCGTGCAGATGCTCATCCTCATCGAGGGTGTTCGCTTCGGAAACCGCGGCACAATTCTTTCATAGTGAGATCTGCTTACTCCTGTTTGGAGTTCTACTCCATCTGACATTAACCACCAGCACAACTGCTTGGGGCATGCTGTGGCAACTCATTACCATCGGCGTCACCCTGCCCCTCTATTTCCTCACGTGGATATGGACTTCGGGGATTCCCGACGCTGCTTGGCCGAACCGGAACGCATTTGCAGAGGCCATATCACTTCATCCTGCTGAGAGCGAAGCCGTCCTGAGCTCATGGACGCTGGGCACTCTGCTCCCTAGCGTCGCACTCGGTTTGCCGTCGCCATCCCTGATCTCACAGCACGCGCAGGAAGTAATTTTGGTCGTTTGGCAAGCCTTCCCACTTTGGACCGGCATCTTCCAGGCCAGTTATTCCAAAGTTGTCGATGTTCCTCAGACAATTCGCGAGAAGCAAGAGAACAGGATTGCTCGGTTTCAGAAGATTCACGCATACACCTTCGCCCTCACAGCCGTTTGTCACTACGGCTTGCTGAGCTACGTGTACATGAGAGCCGAGGCCGCGGCAGGCGTCTCCCCATTGGAGCTTCTGGTGCAGACCCTGCGGCCTACGTGGCCCTGGGATACCAAGCCCATGGCGAGTCTCGAGAAGGCCGTCTTGGCGCTTCTGCAGTGGGACATGTACTGCGGTATCCTCGCAACGTGGAGCTGGATCGCGTACATGGCCTACGCCAAGACGGGCTTCGGACGCGTTGTCGTGGACTTGTGGAAGGTGGTCATTTGGAGTTGTGTTGTTGGGCCCGGAGGAGCTGCGTTGGCTGTTGTTTGGGGGCGGGATGTTGAGGCGATCCGAGCTTTGGGAGTGAAGGATCCGTCGAGAAAGAAGAAGTGATTGGTTTGTCAAAGGGTTCTCATCAGGCTACGAACTAAGGTGTGCGGCGAGTGATATGTATTGATGGTATGGCATGTCTGGACCGGGGATCCACTCTGGCTTTCACTCCTTATCTGTTGTTCCTCCATGTTAGTTCCACGACTCGGCTACTTGTCTTAGAAGCTCCAGAAGCTCCACAACTCTCAAGAAATTCGTGATTTTCCCTTGTGTTTGTCTGTGGTTCTCGGATACATATGTCGTTTTGTTTCCCGTGCCAAGCTCGGAAAACTATCAAATGTTGACCTCAATTCAGATCAGATGACGGATCGATCGTCTTCATTGGAGAAACGCGTATCCATTCCAGGATCTGAAGTTGTACGAAAAACGACGGCAGCGACTAATCTTATGTTTGTTGTAATGACTTCTTGCTGACGCTGACGGCCTGGTCATTGGGGTCACGTCTATTTCGTGGAAAGAGCCCGCCGATCAGGTTTCTCATTCTCCAACGTGTTTCACACTGAAGATGAGCATCACGGGCATGTTTGAGTGAACTGGTGATCAAGACGCCTACCGAGGCTTTCTGTCGTTTGAATGAGGTGTGAAGGCCATCGGGAAAGTAGCTGAGACGGGGTTATGTGGAGTTTTCCTCTTCTTTTGGACCTCATCGCTTGTTTCGAACGTGCGCTTTTGCGGGATTGTTCATCACGGTAACTCTTGACGTGATTTAGCCGTTTATTTTGCCATCAGTTTAATTTCATAGGAAAAGGTCTCCGCCTCGCCGGTGAGATGTTTTGTTATCCGACAGACTCCGGATGCCGAAATTCCCTGCGTTGTTTCGTGGTGCTTTGCAAGGCTCTTTCGGGAAGTTAGATGGGAATGATGCTGTTCAACGGCTTATAAGAAACGCAGCATACTGCCTTGAGATACGTCTCTTGCTAGAAGCGTAGGACAGCATTTCTTATCAGATCCCTGGAAACCTCGCTTGGGCAGAAAATGCCATCGTGATGATGATTCAGTCTTTTCGGGCATGGGGACACAAACAGAAGGATCTTATTTCTGCAATGGGACTGTGTAGACTGTGGACTCAAGAATGTCACACCTAATTTGAAGTTGCAACCTTCCGACATAATTGACCTTGGTCTATCAAAAAGGAGGGAAAGAAAAAACCAACTGCAGATGAAAACAACGAACAATCGTCAGATTCGCAGAACTACTAATTCACCCCTTCACTCAATGAAACATCGCAAAAGACAGACTCGTCTTTGCGTAAAGCCAGGTTTCGCTCGCAATTTTGTTACCTCTATCTCTTCCGGGCAAGCGCCTCTTCGCACGCAGACTGGCCTGCAATCTGGGGCGCCGCGCGATCATTGGATTTTCTTCGTGATATCTTCCAGATATTGAGAGATGAACCGCAGCATGTTCTGCTTTGCTATCCACTGTCAAAGTTGGCTACTTGTACCACCACCAAGCCATACCGGCAACGGCCAGAGGCCCAGCTACAGTGGCTAACTTCCAGCACAGCCCCTTCAAACCATTAGTCACTACTATTCTAGCCTTCTCGACGAGCCACGCTTTCTCGCTAAGATGAGGAAAGGGCACCTCAGGAACCGGCTTCCCTAGGAATTCACAGAGAGGTCCCTATCTATCCGCTAGGTTATACTCCAGCAGCCTATCTGTCGTGCGGGATGGGGCCTACCTGCGTAGTTACGTGCGGTCCTACCCGCTCCGGAGCGGGTATATATATCCCTTTGGTTCGCATACCCCTATTTAGAGAGACTTCTTCGATAGTTTATTCAATAGATACCTATATATATACTCCTTTATTATAGACTTTATCCTATATACCCTCCTTTATAATAACCTATCCCTTAAGCGCTTATAGCTATTATAATAGTTATAAGCCTAGCTCTTAGCTAGTTCGACTTCGCTTATAACATACCTTTCCTATGCAACCCCTAACGTGCTATAATAGCTTTAGGCGCTCCTTTAGCCCTCCTTTTAGCCCTCCTCTTAGCCTTCTATTTAACCCCCTTTATTACTAATATAGTATTTCTACCTAACCCTTCTACTACCTAGCTATATATATATATCCTTATTATCTCTCTAAGCTATGCGACTAGCCTGCCTAGTATTTATAGCTTCGCTTCTATACCCTCTAAGTAGGTATATAGGATTATATTAACCTAAGTAGTTAACCTATACCTAACCTTATGCGCTATATAGCGCGCTCTCTAATAATTAACGAACTTATTATATAGTATAATAAGGAAGCCTATAAGACCTATATTTATAAATATAGCGAATAGGTTACGCAGCGCTATATATATTAAAACCCGAATAATATAGAGCCTCTACCTCTACTACTTCTTATAATTAATAATATTTAGAATAACCTTATAGCTTTTAAGAATACCTCCCTCTAATCCCTTATATAAGCGCTTAAGTAGTTAATTACCCTTATAAACCTCGCTATAATTACTACTATTTAAGACAAATACCTTCGTATTCTAGAGCAGGCGAATATCTCTATATTACTATATAACTAGTATTAGTAATAATATACTATATATTAGCGCGCGAGGTTACTTAAGATCCTTAAAATCTAGGGGGTTATTATAACTAAGCGCTTCCTCGAGGTAGTTAGTAGGTATATAGCGCTTATATAGGCTTATAACGCTCTTATTAAGGTTATTATAGCTAAATAGATTAGTATAAAGCTATACCCCCTTATTAAGATAGCTTTAATATTTAGCGCCCTTATCGCTTAGTAGTTAAAGCAGCTTAGCGCCCTTATAGATATATTTATTATATTAATAGGTATACCTAAACCTACTCCTACTAAAAACTCTATAATAAAGCGAGATAATAATAAGGATTATATATAATACCCCTATAGGTATACTTACTATTAGCTAATATAATACTATAATTACTTCCTTTTAATAATTTAGCTTAATAAAGCTAAATAAATTATCTAGCTTATAGAGCTAGAAAAAGAAGCTATCCTAGCTACCCTATATATTAATAAGTTCTCTTACTTATATAACGCGCTTTATAAGGAGGGTATTATAAGACCTTCTATTAAATACCTAATAAATATTATAATATAAGCTATATTATTAAGCGGACTACTCCTCTTATTATTATTATAGGTGATATAGCGCGGGGCCCTCTTAGCGTGCTAACCCCCTTATAAGTAGATTACTCCCCTCCTTATTATAGCTATAGCTAGGCCCCCTTAAGCGGACCGCTCCTCTTATTATTAAATAGACTACTCTATTTATACTTAAGTAAACTACTCCCCTCTTAAGTAAATCGCTCCCCTTATTACTAAGCGGATTACTCCCCTCTTCCTATTATTCTATAAGTAGCGCTATATAGGATCCCTAGGGCGCTACTCCCCTTATTATATTTAGTTATAAATAGCTTTACTTTACTTTATATTTAGCCTTAGGGGATACTGTAAGGCTAGGGGGGTATATTATATAGGATAGGGCTTACTTATATAGTTATATATAGTCTTACCCGCTCTAGAGCGGGTATATATATCCCTTTAGTTTATATACCCCTATTTAGAGAGACTTCTTTAATAGTTCGTTCAATAGATACCTATATATATACTCCTTTATTATAGACTTCGTCCTATATACCCTCCTTCACGACGACCTATCCCTTAAGCGCTTGCAGCTATCGCGACACTATCCTCGGGCGTGACCCGCCTGACAACATCATAATGCTGACTACACTTGGCCCGCCCCTTCAAATCTCCATCTCTTTTGCTCCAGATATCCAACCATCCCGCCGTGACGCCCTTATGAACCCTGCCGATAGGATGAACGTAGAACCGATCGAGGTGATACACCAGCGTGATGAACGGGTCGGACATGTTGCCGATGACGCCGTGCATGTAGCTCTTGTGCCAGCTCTCAATCTCCCTCTCGACGAGAACGACCTTGGCTTCGGGGTACGCCGCGATCAGCTCCTCGGCGAAAGCGACGGCCGGGGTGTCTGAAGAAACGGCACCGAAAGAGTGGAGCAGCTGATCGGGCTCCTCGCGTCCGACGGGCTGGCCCTTGCCGTGGCTGAAGAATTTCCGGTCGATCATCTCTTGCCACATTTCAAGGTCGGCGAAGTTGGTTGACAAGAAGCATGTCGAGTGCCAGCAAGGGATACCGAGCATCTCCAGGGCAGCGCACATGGCTGCCGCACGACTGTGTTAGTGTGCGCGTCAAGCTAGATTGCTGGTCACTTTGTTTTAGGGCTGGCCTTTGACTTACATGATGTACCGGTCCTGGGGGAAGCCTAAGCACAGGACTTGCATCGGCACGGATCTCTTCTTCCCGCGTGGGGACTCGGTGCTCACGGGACGGAAGAGCTCCGGGTATCGTTCCTCTAGGGTGGCCATAACAGCGTGGCGTTCTGCCGTATAGGTTTATTGAGAAACGTCCTATAGGGCCATATTTATAGTTACTAAAGAGCTTGATCTATTATAACGAGAGTAGCTATAATATAGTTACTTATAACTATAGTTAGAGGAACGACCCCGGAATAAGGTTACTCCGGAGCTAATATTAGTTATATACTACGCTAGGAACGGGCAATACTAAAGGTATTACAATATACCCCCCTAGACGTAGCTATAGCTAGAAAAGCGCCTAACTACGCGGTATCCCTTAAAATACTTAAATATAAAGCGGTATATTAATAAATAACCTATTAATAAGCTTATTAATAAAAGAGATAATAAAGTAAAGTTATTTATATTAGGTATAGGCAAAGTATAAATAGTCGTAGTTTTCTACCTTTATAACTATTACTATTATTATTATAATACCCTTTATTTACTAACTCTTACTAATAGTAGTAGAATCTATCGTCTCTTATTAGCTTAGGTAGGGCGGCTATTATTATATTAATTCTAAATAAAATAACCTAGCTACCCTCCTACCTTCTTAACTCTTCCCTATATATAATATAATAACTATATATATACCTAACTTTAGTCTTAATAATAACCTTATTACGCGCGCGCGTATATACTTATAATACGCGACGATCTTAAAGCTATTATAATATATTAATATATTTATAAATACCTCTTAAAAAGAAAATTAATTAGGCTATAGCCCTTAAGAAGGCGCGTGCTACTAAAAGTAAGAATAAAGCTAGGGGTAGAGGGGTATACCCTCCTCCCCTAGAGAGTAATAATAAGGTTATATATATATTATTCCTTTTTACTATTAATATATAATATATTAATATATTATATAGCGAGTAGAAAGAAGTAGAAGTAACCTATAGGGAGTAGCTCTAAGGGTAAGGGTTTATAGCTTAAGAAGCCCCGGGGTTACTCCCCTAAGTAATCTAAGAAGATAGCTCCTAGTAAGTTATAATCCCTTTATTATTATAATTATATACTAGAATATTACTAACCTTATTATTATTATAATCCCTAAGGAGATAGATAAGGAGGAGGGTACTAGCGAGGGTAGTTTAAAGCCCCCTCCTAGCCTTCTTCCCCCTAGTAGAGGTATAGAGGTAGAGTAAGTACCCCTATTTAATAAGCGCTACTTTTAGTATATTTTAAGCGAGCTCTTAGGCTTATTAGATAGAAAGTATTTACTTAGTATAGTAAGTAAGTATAATTACTATTATAAGGGTAAGGTACCTTATTAATAGATAAGCGCCCCTATTGCTATTATAGCCTACTAATATACTAAAGCTAAGACTTTAGATAACCTAGCGGTTAGAAAGGTAAGGTTCTATATATACTTTATTTCTATAACTATCTTCTAATATAATATATAGACCCTCGCTTATTAGAGAGCTACGCTCTACGAGGTTATTACTACTTAGAAAGAGGAGATTAAAATAGTAAAAAAGGGTAGTAATAATAAGGGTTCGGGTAGGGCTTTTATAGTAATAGGTAGTTCTAATATATATAGCGTTATTACTCTATCTCCTACCCTAGTTCTATTTAGAACCCTAGTAGTTAGCATAGGTATACCTATACCTCGTCTACTTACTAGTAATATAGCTACTACGGTACGCTATATAGTTAATAGTCTTATTAGTATATATTTACTAGAGGTATTACTACCTTTATATAATATCCTAATAGATTAGTACGAGCGAATCCTCTAAGGTTAGGCGGTAGAAAATTAGTATTTTAGGGTAGCCCTTTAGGGTATATTATATTCTTTTGCTCCTATAGGAGCGACTTCAGGCTCCCTAGCTAGTAGGCTATAAATTAATTAAAAATTAGGCGCTATTAGCCCTCCTATACTTATCTAGAGCATCCCTTATTTATTATAATTATTCTTTATATATTCTTAGATTAAGGAGTAAATAGAACTTCTTGAATTTCTTATAGTTAAGAACCTTTATAAGACTATTAGCTAGTATATTATTCGTTAGTATATATACTATGCTAAACGATCCTCTAGCGTATTCTTATTATAGCTATATATTCTAAATATTAATATGCTATAGCTTAGTTAAGATCCGTTCCTTTTTACTTATTATAAGATAAATTATCTATTAGTTATTATAGTAAATCTTCTAGATATTGCTAAGTTTAAGAGTAATATCCCTAAATAGCCTCTAAAGAGCGATAATCTCTTTAGCTATATATTTAAGGCTTAGAAGCTCTACTTCTATTATTAATATTATAACTATAGCCTATTAAATAGCTTTCTATTAAATTAGTCCTCTAAAGAGCGAGATTATATACCCTTAAGATAACTTCTATATCTCCTTATTATTTATAAATAAAGCGTCGCTTATAATTAGTAGTACCTATCTACCCCCTGAGTTACTAAAGTATATTACGAGGTAATAAGTATAATATAGGTATTATATAACCTAGTTAGTAGTAGTATAGTAATAAGGAGCGGGATTCGTTAGGAATCTTAAGAGTAAAGAATATATAAAAGCGATATCGGGTTAGATTATAATAGTAGTATAGAGTATAGAGCTAATCTTCTCTTAGAAACTCTTTACCTCTAATAATATTATTATTATTTTATTCTTTAGGAGTAGTAGGTTTAGAAGGGGGGTTACTAGCGCTCTTAAGTTAAGTAAATTAAACTTCTTTATAACCTACTTAATATATTAGTTATAGGAAAGGTATATCTTTTATATAGCTTAGTTATAAATAACCCTAATTCTAAGATAGTACTTAACTAGGCCTTATTCCTTTAACTTATACGCTTCCTTTAGGCTAGTAATTACTTTTTATATTACTTCTTCGTAGTTCCTATAAAATAGGATAAAGAAGTTATTTATATAGAATATAACGAGGACCCTCTTCTTAGTTAATTAGAAGAGATATAGGTCTTTGCTTATAGGTATAAGGCTTAAATACTAAAGGGTTAAGGAGAACTCCTTATACTAGAGTAGTAATATATCCCTTAGCCTATAGAGTATATAGCGTAGTTTAATATACTTCCTAGGCTACTTAAAGCTATCTAGTAACTTATAAATAATTAGGTCTTTATTTAGATCCCGAGAGGCGTTTAGGAACGCGTTAATAATATTAAATTATTTAACTTCGAGGTTAAATTATATAGTAATTGCTATTACTACCCTAAAGGTATAAGTAGCGAGGGTTGCTATATAAGTCTATTTAAGGAGCGACTTCTCTTACTAATCGCCTTAAATATAGATCCTTGCTTTATACTAGTTAAGGATATTATCCTTATTAAATTTATAGGTAAATACTTACTTTAAAGGGATTAGTCTCTTTATTATTATCTCTTAATTAATAACGCGCTATATATCTATTTACTATAATTTACCTATCTTAACCTTAGCTACTTCTTTAAAGCGAGTTTAGAGCGCCTATAGGAGGTTTAAAAGTTCTTTTTATAAGCGGGGTAGCTTAGTAAGGTTATTAGTAGTAAGACGTTTGCGGATTATTATAGTTATACGAGCGGGTTTTATACTATAGATAGTAGTATAAATATAGCTATAGAGCTTATAGTGCCTTATATTAGCTTCTAAAAAGGCTTTCTACTAATTAGGTATAAAAGTCTTAAAGAAGCTAGATACCCGCTCCTACTTTATATAGTATTAGAGTAAAAACTAGTAACTAGAGCGGGATTTGCTTTTTACTATTCCTAGTTATAAGTTACTAGGTAGTAGATTGCGTAGTTATTAGCTTTAACGAGTTTAGTTATAGCCCTCCTAGTTATATACCTAGTTAGACCTCTATTTAGTATTATCCCTCTCCTCTTTATCCTAGTATAGCTATACTAGTAGATTTAAGGGCCTACTATCTAAAGGTTTATTCTTATTGCTCTTACCTACTTTAGAAACGTATTATAAAGCAGGGAGTAGTTTAACTATAATATAATCCTCGATCTATTCCCCTTTAGAATTAACTTCCCTAATAGTATTATATATATAGTTCGTTTCTAGTATATATGCTATACCTACTACTCTATTTATTAGGGCTAGGCTTTTATCTAGCTCTAGTATAGGATTAGGGGATAATAGCTACCCCTACTTCTAACTTACCTATCCTTTTAGAAGTTTTAGAATTCTTCTATTTAGAGACTTAGTTATAGGAATAAGGGTTAGTATAAGTAACTATTTAGTTATAAGTATTAATATAGCTTTATCCTTATTTCTAACGCTTAGAATCTAAAGTTTAAAGTTAACTTATAATACGGGCTCTTTAATCTCTTCTACTATCTTATAGATAATATCTTCTAGGATAGCCTCTTTTACCTTATCCTTTATATAGAAAGTCTATTTATTAAATATTATATTCTATATAATAATAACTATTTATAATA
>JAVHLU010000874.1:0-44138 GCA_036785755.1 Colletotrichum ledebouriae
ACTACTACTATCTCTAATAATAATAAATAAGCTATATAATAATATTCTTATTATTATTAACTAGTTTATAAAATACTCCCTATATATCCCTACTAGGGAGTTACTTACTACTAATAAGTTAGCTATACTACTAACTAAATACGTCTTCTTTATATTTAGGCTCCTAGAAGCTATTATATCTAATCAGGGATCGCTATTTACTAGTAACTTCTAGTCTAAAGTATACTACTTACTAGTTATTCAGAGGAAGATTAGTACTACTTTCTATCCCTAAACTAATAGCTAAATAGAACGCTAGAACTAGAGTATTAAGCACTTTTTAAGGACTTTTTATAATATTAACTAGGATAACTAGGTAACGTAGCTTAACCTAGCCTAATTTATTTATAATAACTCCTACTATAAAGCTACTAAGACGTTACCCGCTAAACTACTAATAGGATATTCCCCTCGTAGATCTAATAATATTAAACCTTAGTTAAAGGTTTTAGTCCTAGTAGTATATAAGAGAATCTAGGGCTTACTTACCTAGAGGTTAGCTATTACTAACTTGCTTTAGAAGTATAATAAAATATATACTAAGTTCTATAACTAGAGGAGGACCCCTATTATTTTCACTATAGGAGACCTCGTCCTACTTTTAACTAAAAATATTAGATAGAGGTAGCCCTCTTATAAACTTTCTAATAAATATTTAAGCCTATTTAGGATCTAATAGGTAATTAATAGGGGATAGGCGTATAAGCTACGAGGGGTTAGACCTGAGTTTATTTAATAAGAGGTTATTATAATACTATTTATTTAAGCTAAAGAGGAAAAGGGGAAGTTTTCCTCTCTAGTAGAGATTTTACTAATCTATAAGGAATAACTAAGTAAGCCCTAGGTAAGCCCTAGGTAGCTCCTTAAGGTAGTAAACCTAGGTAGAAGCCTAGGTAAGCTTAACCTAGGCGTAGCTTATAATACTATCCCCCCTCCTAGCTAGTCCTCACCTAGGTATAAGCTAAGTTACTATTATTATCTATAACTAATCTATATAGGGCTTTATACCTATCTACTATAGTAATCTCTATAATAGCCTCTATAAGCTCCTAGGTAAGCTCTATATACCCCTCCTACTTAACTAGGACCTCGCGCCTCCGCCCTCGCTTAACTACTTTCTATCGCGCTATATATATCTCCTCTATATACTATTTAAATTTACTATTATTAGCTATAATTAGTAGTAGCTAGGGGTCTATCCTTATCTATATAGGTAAGGGGTCCTCTAGTACCCTCTAGAGGAGGTTTATATAGAACCTTAGGTAGATATTACTAAGTATATCTAACTTAATAATATATAGGCTTAGGACTCTAACTATAGTATATTTATAGTATAACTATAATAGCTTCTTATTAAGCCTAGGGCTTTTATAATTAGCTATTAAAAGCTAAACCTTATTACCTACTTAGTACTCCTCTATAAGTATCCTATACTAGTTTATATTCTCCTCGCTATATTATTAGGTAGTTATAATACTTATTTAGATAAAATCTACTACTTCTTATAGTCTTATTACTAGGAGGGTAGCTATTATATCCCTAGAGGGGGCTTCTTTTACTACGTTATTTACTATAGGTATAGGGTTAATATAATACCTATATTTTAAGAAGAATAGTAAGAGCCTAGTTATATTACTAATCTTATTATAGAGCGCTAGCTAGGTAATAAGTAGGAGCTGCCCCTAGTTATCTTATACCTAGGTTATAAATATATATAGGATAGCTTATATCTCCTAGTTCTACCTCTTAGTATTACTATTAGTTTATAAGTAGTATATAGTACTTAATAGCCTCCTTATACTAATAAGGTAGTAGAATTTAGCTTAGAAATAGCTTACCTAGTTAGACCCTTAATTACTAATAATACTATATAAGAACCTATAGAATTAGAAGTAGGAGGTAAAGAACTAGTAGGTATAAGCTTCTACCTCTATAATACCTATCTCCTCTAGTATTACTAACTTACCTAGCCTATCTATTATAATCTATAAGTATTAGCTAGTATTATCTATTATAAGTAGTAAGTTTATAATAAAGTCTATTAAGAGGTCTAAGTATAACTAGGTAAGTACTAGTAGGGGCTTTAGAAAGCCCCTCTTAGCTTACCTCTAGATATATATCCCTCTATAGATATTATAGTTCCTTGTAAATCTCTATACTATTTATAATTATCCTAGCTAATAAAACCGCTAGCTTATTATTTCTAGTATGCTATTATAGCTTAAGTAAGTAGTTATACTTAAGTTATAGCTCTATTAAATAATCTTTATATAAAGCTCCCCTAGTAGGTTATTATTATCCTCCCTACTAGGTACCTATAGCCTCCCCCTAAATATTAGTCTCCCCTAACTATTAATATTATACTTATTAATTTAAACCTTAGCTTTTATATCTAATAGGAAGCTCTAAAGCTAGTAAGTAATTATATAATATATAGCTTTATATATTATATCCTTCTTTATAGTTTCTAATTATAGCGCCTATAGTTTAGGGTTACTATTAAAGACTATAATATCTAGGATATTAGTATAGCCCTTCTAACTTCTCCTTACTAGGGGGCTAACTATAAGGTCCCTATAGGGGTAAGCATAGTCTAGTATTAGCTATAAGACCCTCCCCTACTTCTACTTATTATCTTACCCTTATAGCGTATCCTATTCCCTCTAAGAGAGGGTATTAGGAGCTATTACTTCCTTATTAGGGCGATATTTAATAGTAAAATTATACTAGGATAGCTCCTCTACTTACTAGCTCTAGCGCTCTATAAGGTGCTACTTCTTTATAAAGTATTCTAGCCCCTAGTAGTTAGTTAGTACCTTAAAAGTAGTTATATTATATAGCTCTACCCTCTATATATATAAGTAAGAAAGGATTACTAGGAGCTCCTTATTATAAATAAGGTAGTTATATTCTATAGGTAAGAGCTTTTATAAATAGAACGCTATAGGATACTAAGTACCCTCTAGGTTAACTTATAAGAATACCCCTTTTAATATAAATCCTAAATAGTTAGTTTTAATAATAATCTTATCCTCTAGATTAAACTAGTAGAGGACTAGCTAGGTATTAAAAAGCTACTTAAGCTATAAGAAGGCTTATTCTTAATTATCTCCTTATTAAAACGTTATATTCTTTTTAATAAGTAATATAAGTAATCTAATAATATCCCTATATTTTAATATAAATATATTATAATAGTTTATAAACCCTAAGAAGCTCTAGACCCCCTTTAGGGAGATAGGGAGTAACTACTTAGTAATTACCTAGAGTTTCTTAGGATTATAAGAAAGACCCTCTCCTATTATTATAATAAACCCTATATATTTAACCCTCTTAACTAAGAACTTATATTTTATAGGGTTAAGGTTTAGGCTTATATCTACTAGCCTCTAGAGGACCTCCTAGACCTTCTTTTTATAGTCTTGTCTTATTCTATTAGACTAAATTAATATATTATCTATATAAGTAATAATTAAGTTATTAAGGAAGTCCTATAAGGTATTATTAATATATTACTAGAAGCTAGTAGGGGTATTAGTTAGGCTAAATAGGTAAACTACTTATTTAAATAACTTATACTAGGTATAGAATATAGTTCTCTCTTAATACTCCTCTATTACTCTTAACTTATAGAAAGCTATTATTATATCTAGCTTAGTATATTACTTAGCTATACTTACTTAGTCTAATATTTTAGAGATTAATAAGAGGGGGTAATAGTCTTTCTTTATAATTATATTAAGAGCTTTATAGTTAATATAAAAGCGAATTCCCCTACCTAGCTTCCTTATAAAGAGCACTAGTACCCTAGTAAGTAAGCTACTAGCCTTAATAAACCCCTTATTTAAGAGGTCTTATAGGGTCTTTTTTAATATTAATAGCTCTTCTCTTAATATATTATAAAGGGGGCCCTAGGGGAGTAGTAGCTCCCTCCTATCTAGTCCTAGTATAAGGTTAATCTAGTAATCTACCCCTAGTTACTTAGGGGTTAGTAAGTAAGCCTTCTTAGGGTTAAATAGGTTAGGAAACTCCCTTAAGACCTAGTTTAGTAAATAGTATTATTAATCCTCCTTTAGTCTTAGGTTTAAGGCTTTTTTAATATTAAATAAGCTAATAGCTTATACTAATACCTCTTTAGTACCCTCCTAGTACTTACCTTATTATCTTATTAGGTATTAGTAGATTATAGAGAATAAGGGTATATTAAGGAACCTTATAGCTCTTATTTCCTTTATAAGGGGAGTTTCTTCTTAATCCTTTAGGTATAGCTTAACTTATCCCCTCTTATAGTATACTTAGTAGGCTATAGCGTTATAAATAACTTAGCTCTATTCTATCTAAAGGCGCCCTAAGAGGATATTAAGGTCTAGGCTATTAACTATATATATAAAGATATCCTAGGTATAGCTACTTATTTCTAGGTTAAATATTACTATACCTAGTGCGTTACTTAGTAATAGTCTACTAAGTATATACCTTCTTATAGGTTAGTATCTCTTCTTAATATATAGAAGGTAGAGGTATTAAGCTAGGGAAAGGTTAATTATTATATAGGTATTATTCCTAGTATTTACTAGGGTATAAGATAGATATCCTCTATTAACTCTAACTTAAATAATAATAAGCTAATTATTAGCTAGTTATTCCTTTTTATATTCTTTCTAACCTAATATCTCCTCTTTAGTAAGCTCTAGAGCTTAATTTCGCTCTAGAGTTAGTTTTTTTTTAACTCCTTATCTTCCTCTAAGGAGTTAGTTACTACTTAGTAGTTATTTATAACCTAATAATATATTATTTCTTCTTTTAAAATCTTTATTTTTATAACTCTAAGTAGCTAGTCCTCTTTACTAGGGTAGTACTAAGTAATATAACCTCTCGCTCTATAAGTCTAATAAGTATAGGGGTCCCTTATACCCTTCTAAGGTTATTAGTATTATACTAGGGAGGTACTTAAAGAGGATCTAGAGTTTTAATAGTTATAATATCTTAGTTTCTTAACTTATAAGATATATATAGCTCTAGTTATATAGGTATCCCCCTTAGTATCCTTAGTAATAAGTCTCTAGTAGGTTACTAGGTAGTTACTAGTAACCTTCTAGCGCTCTACCTTCTATATAATACTCTAGACCTTTAAGAGCTAGCTATTATAATTAGCTAATAAGTTAATAGTAATTAGCTAATCCCTTAGCTTAGGGATAAGAGAGGCCTCTAGAAATAAAATCTAGACTTAGCTAAGCTAGTTTTTACTACTTATATTAGCTAGTATCTACTTAAATCTTAGTAAGAAGATTACTAGGGATTTATTCTCTTTCTACTAGAGGGTTTATAGTTAGGCTATAGCTTATAACTAGATATTTAGGTCCTTATATATCTAATCTAGGTAAGCTATAAAGTCCTTAGGGTTATATTTCCCCCTACCCCCCCTAGCTCTATAAAAAGTAGAAACTACTTATTAGGCTATAATATCTAAGTAGGAGTTAATAAGGTACTATACCTCTATATCTATAATATAGAATACCCTATTTATAATAATCTTATACCTTATTTATTATACCTAGGTAGTATATTCCTTCTACTTACTTAAAAACTTTAGGGGTAGGAGTAATAGCTTCTAGTATATTATACTAGGTATTACTAGTACCTTACTAGTAATACTTGTTAGGGTCTATATAGCTATGCGTTAGCTATTCCCCTACTTAACCTCCTATAACTATTACTAGAGGGACTCTATTACTACTATTAAATTAGCTTATAATAGCTTATCTTAAGTTTTAGCTATACTACTATTAACTATCTTACTAACTAGTAAGGAGTAGTACTTAACCTATTATTATTATTATAATAATAAGCTTAAATATATAAGGGGTTAGACCTAAGTTTATTTAATAAGAGGTTATTATAATACTATTTATTTAAGCTAAAGAGGAAAAGGGGAAGTTTTCCTCTCTAGTAGAGATTTCGCTAGTCTATAGGGAATAACTAGGTAAGCCCTAGGTAGGCCCTAGGTAGCTCCTTAAGGTAGTAAACCTAGGTAGAAGCCTAGGTAAGCTTAACCCGGGCGTAGCCTATAATAAATACTACTATGTTATATAAGCCCTAACTATTATACTTATGAAATTCTATTATAAAGCTATTATAAAACTATTAAACTTTATTATAAACCTTCTCTATTCTATCTCAAGCTCCTCTATTATATTATATTATAATATAAAATAATTTTTAAAGAATAGTACTATATTAAAAATATTAGAAAGGTATATATATTATTTTAGATCTATATAAACTATTATCTTATTAGTTAGGTAGGTATTAGAGTTAGTATATTACTTATATTATTATAGTTATAAGTTTCTTCTATAACTAGGGTAATATTTATAACTATTATTAGCTAGACTAGTATTTAGCTCGGAATTACGCCGCAGCCCCTTTGCAAAAAGACTATAACAAATTCACCTAGTTCGCAGGTATAATTCGGGAAATACTATATAGGTATTTTAACCTATACCCTCTATTAGTTAAGGAAAATAATACAGGAACCCTATATATTCCTACTACTTATAAGCAAACCCTTATATAAAGTCGGACGCGCGCTATACTAGGGCTAATTATATTAGAGCTAAACGGGCTACTAAGGCTCTTATAGCCTAGAAACGCCCTTACTAAACCTTCTAGCAAGGTGCTACAAAAGCTACTATATAAGATTACTCCTTAACTTAAAAGGTCGACCTTCTAGTAAGCTACTAAAGGTGCTATAAATACTACTATATAAGAGGTAACTCCTTAACTAGAGAGGTCTTTCCTAAGAGGTTCTTATAGCTAGAAGCATAAGAAGCTCTGCTGCGAGCAGGGCCTTATGCCTCTCCCTTATCCTTATCCTTATCCCTTAACTATGTCGGCACTAGACCCCGCATATAAATACGCCAAGCTTAGCTAGACTAGTATTAGTTCTATAGTTAGGATATATATCTCTATATTACTAGTAGTATTATTAAATAATATGTTAGTAGCTACATCTTTTATTCTAATTAAGTCGTTAAGTAATATACTAGTAGCTATATCCTTTATTTTAATTATCTTATTAGTTATATTATCCTATTCCTAGATAGAATTATCATTAGAAGAGGGATATACTATTAGTTAGTCCTACTTTAGGGGGAAAGGGGGTAGGGGTCGGGTTAGTTATATATATATCTAACTTATTATAATATTAATAAGTCGTTATAAAGAGGTCTAGCTCTAATAGAGTTAAGTAGAGTAAATATATCTTATACTATCTAATAGTATTCTCTAGACTATTTTCCGTTAGAAAGTAATTTACTTTTATAGATTACTACTTAGATATAGATATTAGTAAAGGTTAGGTTAGATTACTATTTTAAAGTAATATTAACTCGCTTATATACTAAGTAGCTAGATTAGTTCTTATTTTTAATAATAGAATCTAGGATTCTATTAATAATAATATTATAGATTAAAAGCTTTTTAGATATAGATAGTATAAAATTCTTATAGTTATAGTTAAAAACTTCTATAATATAGTTAAGCGCGGTATAGTAGTTAGGTTTATAAGTAGTACTATTAGGGATAATAAATTTATTCTTATAGTAATACTTAGTTCTAAGTTCTTAATTAGATAATAATAAGACTTATATAGATCTTAGGTATTAGATTTTCTTCTTAACTAGGGTTAAGTTAGTTATATTATTATTAGTAGATTAGGAGGTATATAATTTTTACTTTAGTTTATCAGGTCTATTACCTATCTTATAAAACTTCCCCTATTTATTAAAATTAGTAGGGATACCTAAGTTAGAGAGAGATAAATCTATCTTAGTATTATTTACTAAAGTACTACCTATCTTGATATATAACTTCTTAATCTTAATATTTAGTTTAAGGGATCTATTATTACTTATTAGTTCCTATTTTATCTTAGGTTTATTAGTTTTAGGTTCTCTAGTAGTAGTTAGGTTATAGAATACTTAGTAGTAGAATTCTATATTAATTATATTCTAGTTATCCTAGAGGTTAAGTTACTTATTAGTAAGGCTTAAAGCTAGGGGATTGAACTAGCCTATACCTTCCTTATTATAATAGGTTATTATATCAGGTTATCTAGTAATATTATAGGAGGTTATATCGCCTTTATTATAGTTAGATATATTAGCTATAATAGATATAAATTATATTATCCTATAAGTATATAGTAATAAATCGTTAGTAGGTTTATTATATAAAGTTATATAGGATAGAGAAGGATTAATAGATATTTTAAGTAGTATAGTTATTAAATAATATAGCTTTATAATATTAAGGTAACTATACTAGGGAGGTAGGTATAAAAGACTAGCTTATTAAATTCGTTAAGTATTATAGAAAGCGCGAAGTAGTTATAAAGCATCCCTACCTAGTTAGTTAGTTTATTTATAGAATTCTAGATTCTCTATATAAATTAGATATTTAGTAATAGTTCTATTAGTTCGCGTTATAAGGATATACCTATTTAATATTAACTATTATCTATATTTATATCTAAGTCCTATAGGTTAAACTAGGTATTATATTATTCTAGCTATAGTAATATAGGAGTTTATAACCTCTTAGGGTATATTAGCTAGAATTATTAGTCCTAGGTAAGGCAATTATCTATTAAAAATATCTATTAGGGGGGCTAGTTTTAGGTAGTCTATTAAGATAATATTATATATAAGGGTATAATTAGGTAGTTATAGTTAGTATATAAGACCGCTAACTCGTTCTAAGATTATATATAGTCTAGCGTATTACTAGCTATATTTATATCCTAAAGATTTAGCTTAATATAAGGAACAATAGCGGGTGCAGGGTATAGAGCCAACGCTATTAGTAAAATATTAGCGAATTAGTAGTAAATATATATACCCTTAAGAAAACTCTATAAGCTAGAGACTTAGAAGGTTAAGTAATAGTTTAATATAACTATATATACCTATATTTTAGTATTCTAGCCCTTCCTAGTTTAGGCCTATAGCTATATTCTTATAACTCTATTACTTCTACCTCGATTTAAGAAACTAGCGCTAGTTAGAATATCTAAAACGAACTAGTAATAATATATTAACGAATTAGTAACGGAGTTATCGTGATACCTTTAGTATCGCCCGTTCCTAGCGCAGCACGTAACTAATATCAGCTCCGGAGCGACCTTTTTCCGGGGGTCGTTCCTCTAACCGTAGTTATAAGTAACTACGTTATAGCTACTCTCGTTATAATAGATTAAGCTCTTTAGTAACTATAAATATAGCCCTATAGGATATTTCTTAATAGTTATAAGCCTAGCTCTAACTAGACCTCTAATTACTATTTTAAAATAAGCCTTTACTACTAAAAGTACTTATTAAAACTTCCTCTCTCCTATTCCTTCTTTTCTCCTTATTATATACTATTCTCTATTACTATAAACCCTCTATTTCTAAATAACCTTAATTATAATATCTTCTATTATTACTATTATAGTATTATACTAGCTAACTATATATAGGGACTTCGCTACTTAGTATATAATAATCTAAGCTAAAGCCTAAGCTATTAGAGTCTAGAAGTATATTAACCTAGATAACCCTAAGGGACCTTTATACCTAGGTAAGATCTTATTAGAAACTCTAACTCTTAACTTATATATTACTAAGTAAAACTAGGATATTAATACCTAGTACCTATAGGAGAAGAGCGCTTATAATTAATATATCGCTCTATTTAACTAAGAGGCTCTAGAAGAAGCTACTATTAATACTACTTCTAGGACTACTTCTAAATCTACTACTAGGATATAGATAAATAAATTATAACCCCTTTAGCCTCTAACTACCCTAGTTATAATTAATAAGAATACTATAGGTATATAGGAATAATACCTAGAGCACTTTTATTCGCTCGCTATATAAGAGTCTAAGTAAACCCGCGAGGACTAGGAGTTTAAATAGATTAACTATCTAGTTATAAAGACTATTACTTATAATATTATTATACCTATATATATAGAACTTCTTATTAAAAGGGATATAACCCTATATAGCCTTATTATTAATCTTAAATATTACTACGCTCTAAGCGAGGCTAGTACTCTTATTACTATTTAAGAGAAGTATATCTAAGTCCTAGAAAAAGTAAATAGGAGTATTAATCCTAACGCCTAGATTAAGGACTTTAGGGGTATTTATTTCTATACTACTTAGCTTAAGCTTCCTAAGGTAAGTAGTACCCTCGCTTTAAAAACTTTTCTTTAAGTAGTAAGTTATTACTTTATACTTACTTAAGCTAATATAGAAATTATAAATGTCCTTAAATAGGAGCGAGTAGGGATACTAGTCTCTAATATAAGCTAATATATTAATATATTTAAGGACCTCTTATATAAGGATATACTCTACTTAAGATTACGAGGATAAAGCGCTAGGGTCTTTATAATACTAGCTAGCTATATAAACGAGGCTAACTTATTAAATATTCTTATAACTAGTAACTTATCTAGTAGTAAATAGTACCTATATAGGTCGAGCTATTAATAGCTAAGTATTAATTATAACTACTTAGAAGCTACCTTGACTAGATATTACTAGAAGGGCCCCTATATATTAGTAATAGATATATAAGTAGCTTAGATCTATAACTAGTTAAATAATAACTTATACTTAGCTAATCTTTAAAGGGAACTTACTTATAAGGGCTAGCTATATACTATACCCTATAAGGGTAAGAACTATTAAAATAATAAGGGAGGTAAGAAGGGTTTATCTAAGAAATCTAATATAGCCCTAAGCTACCTTACTAATATAATAGTAGTTACTTTCTATATAGCCCTCTTAAATAAGGTTAAGGATAATATAGTTAACTTAGACGAAGAATACCTAAGTATCTTTATAACTCCCTACTTAGGACCCTATATATTATATAAGTCTATAGTTCTAGATAACTATAGAGGGATATACCTTATAAATAATAAGTCCCTACTTATCCCCTACTTAATTAGGTATTATAAAAGAGAATAAGTTAATTCTAGAATAGTATTATACCTAATTATTATAAAAGGTATATAAATTATTAAGAATGCTTTTAATAGCTTAAAAGGTATAAATATAGAGGACCTTATACTCTATAATATAGGATATATAGAGAACTTTTATATTAATATTATCTCTAAAGCGCTACTTTAGAAAATAGGTATCTAGTATTTAGGGTATAACTATATACTTCGCTTTAGAACCTATAAGAATAGCGTTATAATTAAGAAACTTATTAGGAAAGCGAACCTCGCCTTCCTTAAATATAAGCCTCGTTCCTTATACTCTATTCCTAAGTAGATCTCCTAAAGTATTAATATTATTATTAATAATATAAACTATATACTTATAATATATAAGTATACCTCTTTTATACTACTACTAGACTAGAGCGATAATATAATATTTTAATACTTACGAAGCGGGTACCTTAGCCCTAAGGCTCTAGAGTAGCTAGTATATACTACTTAGGGGGTAAGGATTAAAAGCCCGATATACCTATAGTGCTAATACTACGTAGTTATATATACTAAATAAGTAATTTTAAGATAAATATTAGAAAATAAAGCAATACGCCCTTACTATAGAATTATATAGGATCTTTTTAACTACCCTAAAGGCTTTGATTAGAACTAGTAGCTCCTTATTATTAAGGATAAATATACTAGTTAGCTTTTCGTATTTCTATATATTAATAAGACCTATAGTAGTATTATACTCGCTCTATATACTTTTAAGCGATAGGTATCTTAATAAAAGGGACTTTCTATTTATAAAATTAGATAAAACGTTAAGAGGTTAGTAATTTTACTTATAGGCTATATAAGATATAAGGATTAGACCTATATAGAAGGAATAGAGGTTAAAATAACCCCTCTATATATAAAGGAACTAAATAGTAGAAGGGAACGGGCTAGTTAGGAAGTTATAACTCGAATAATTAAGATACTCGCTATAGCTAGCTTACTTATAAAACTATAGGCTAAGATAGTACTAGTAGTAATAACGCTTTATAATATAAGCCTACTTAAGCGCTATAACTAGCGTTTACTACTATAAATTAAAGAGGAGTAGTTCTACTAGTACTTTCGCTAGTAGTAACCTAATAATAGAGCGACCCTAACCTACGACCTTCGCCCTTATTAGGGATATATATATACCTATAGCTACTAGGTATACCCCCTTAAGAGGGAATAAGAGAGAGGAATTAATAAGAGAGACTTTAAGGTAGTACCGCGGGGATATATTAGATACTTAGTAGGATATATTCTATATACTTATAACTTATATAGGGTCTAGATCCCTGCGTTATAAATGGTTATTATTATATAGAATATAATATTTAATAAATAGACTTTCTATATAAAGGATAAGGTAAAAGAGGCTATCCTAGAAGATATTATCTATAAAATAGTAGAAGAGATTAAAAAGCCTATATTATAAGTCGACTTTAAACTTTAGATCCTAGGTATTATAAATAAGGATAAAGCTATATTAATACTTATAACTAAATAATTACTTATACTAACCCTCGTTCTTATAACTAAGTCTCTAAATAGAAGAATCCTAAAACTTCTAAAGGGATAGGTAAGTTAGAAGGGGGGGTAGCTATTATTCCCTAATCTTATACTAGAGCTAGATAAAGGCCTAGCTCTAATAGATAGAGTAGTAGGTATAATATATATACTAGAAATAAACTATATATATAAAGCTATTAGGGAAGTTAATTCTAAAGGGGAACGGATTAAGGATTATATTATAATTAAACTACTCCCTGCTTTATAATATATTTCTAAAATAGGTAAGAGTAATAAGAACTAACTTTTAAATAGTAGGCCCTTAAATCTACTAGTATAGCTATACTAGGATAGAGAGGAGAGGGCTAATATTAAATAGAGGTCTAACTAGGTATATAACTAGGAGGGCTATAGCTAAACTTATTAAAGCTAATAACTATATAATCTACTACCTAGTAACCTATAACTAGGAATAATAGAAAGCGAATCCTGCTCTAGTTACTATTTTTTACTCTAATATTATATAGAGCGGGAGTAGGTATCTAGCTTTTTTAAGACTTTTATACCTAATTAGTAGAAGGCTTTTTTAGAAGCTAATATAAGGTATTATACGCTCTATAGCTATATTTATACCGCTATTTATAGCGCGAAACCTGCTTATATAATTATAATAACTTATAAATATCTTCCTACTAATAACCTTACTAAGCTACCTTGCTTATAGAAGGAACTTTTAAACCTCCTATAGGCGCTCTAAACTTGCTTTAAAGAAGTAGCTAAGGTTAAGATAGGTAAATTATAGTAGATAGATGTATAGCGCGTTATTAATTAAGAGATAATAATAAAGAAACTAATCCCTTTAAAGTAGGTATTTACTTATAAATTTAATAAGGATAACGTCCTTAACTAGTATAAAGCAAGGATCTATATTTAAGGCGATTAGTAAGAGAAGTCGCCCCTTGAATAGACTTATATAATAACCCTCGCTACTTATACCTTTAGGGTAGTAATAGTAATTACTATATAATTTAACCTCGAAGTTAAATAATTTAATATTATTAATATATTCCTAAATACCTCTCGGGATCTAAATAAAGACCTAATTATTTATAAGTTACTAGACGGCTTTAAGTAGCCTAGGAAGTATATTAAACTACGCTACGCGCTCTATAGGCTAAGGGATATGCTACTACTCTAGTATAAGGAGTTCTTCTTAACCCTTTAGCGCTTAGGCCTTATACCTATAAGTAAAGACTTATATCTCTTCTAGTTAACTAAGAAGAGGGTCCTCGTTATTTTCTATATAAATAACTTCCTTATCCTATTTTATAAGAACTAGAAAGAAGTAGTATAAAGGGTAATTACTAGCCTAAAGGAAGTATATAAGTTAAAGGAATAAGGCCTAGTTAAGTACTATCTCGGAATTAGAGTTATTTATAATTAAGCTATATAAAAGATATACCTTTCTTATAACTAATATATTAAATAGGTTATAAAGAAGTTCGATTTACTTAACTTAAGAGCGCTAGTAACCCCCCTTTTAAATTTACTACTCCTAAAGAGTAAAATAGTAGTAACGCTATTAGAGGTAAAGAGTTTCTAAGAGAAAATTAGCTCTATACTCTATATTATTATTATAATCTAACCTAACGTTGCTTTTATATATTCTCTACTCTTAAGATTCCTAATAAATCCCGCTCCTTATTATTATATTACTACTAACTAGGTTATATAGTACTTATATTATACTTATTACCTCGCGATATACTTTAATAACTCAGGGGGTAAATAGGTACTACTAATTATAAGTAACGCTTTATTTATAGATAATAAGGAGACGCAGAAGTTATCTTAAGGGTATATAATCTCGCTCTTTAGAGGACTAATTTAATAGAAGGCTACTTAATAAGCTATAGTTATAATATTAATAATAAAAACAGAGCTTCTAAGCCTTAAATATATAGCTAAAGAGACTATTACTCTTTAGAAGCTATTTAGGGATATCGCTCTTAAACTTAGCAATATCTAGAAGATTTATTATAATAACTAATAAATAATTCGTCTTATAGTAGGTAAAAAGGAACGGATCTTAACTAAGCTATAGTATATTAATATTTAGAATATATAGCTATAATAAGAATATACTAGAAAATTATTTAGCGTAGTATATATACTAATAAATAATATACTAGCTAATAGTCTTATAAAGGTTCTTAACTATAAGAAATTTAAATAGTTCTATTCGCTCCTTAATCTAAAAGATATATAAAGAATAATTATAATAAACAAGGGACGCTCTAAATAAGTATAAGAGGGCTAGTAGCGCTTAACTTTTAATTAATTTATAGCCTACTAGCTAGGGAGCTTAAAGTCGCTCCTATAGGAGTAAAAGAATATAATATACCCTAAAGGGCTACTCTAAAACGCTAATTTTCTACTACTTAACCTTAGAGGATTTGCTCGTATTAATCTATTAGGATATTATATAAGGGTAGTAATACCTCTAGTAAATATATACTAATAAGACTATTAACTATATAGCGTATTATAATAGCTATATTACTAGTAAGCAAATAAGGTATAGGTATACCTATACTAACCGCTAGGGTTCTAAATAGAACTAGGGTAGGAGATAGAGCGATAACGCTATATATACTAGAACTACCTATTATTATAGAAGCCCTACCTAAACCCTTACTATTACTACCCTTCTTTACTATTATAATCTCCTCCTTTTAAATAGTAATAGCCTCATAGAGTATAACTCTCTAACGAGCGAGGGTTTATATATTATATTAGAAGATAGTTATAGAAACAAAGCGCGTATAGAACCTTACTTTTCTAACTACTAGGTTATCTAAAGTCTTAGCTTTAGTATATTAGTAGGCTATAATAGTAATAGGGGCGCTTATTTATTAATAAGGTACCTTACCCTTATAATAATAATTATACTTACTTATTATACTAGGCGAGTACTTTCTATCTAATAAGCCTAAGAGCTCGCTTAAAATATACTAAAGGTAGTACTTACTAAATAGGGGTATTTACTCTACCTCTATACCTCTACTAGGGGGAGGAGAGCTAGGAGGGGGCTCTAAACTACTCTTATTAATACCCTCCTCCTTATCTATCTCCTTAGGGATTATAATAATAATAAGGTTAGTAATATTCTAGTATATAGTTATAGTAATAAAGGGATTATAACTTATTAGGAGCTATCCTTTTAAACTACTTAAGAGAGTAACCCTAGGGCCTCTTAAGCTAAGAACCCTTACCCTTAGAGCTACTCTCTATAGGTTACTTCTACTTCCTTCTACTTATTATATAATATATTAATATATTATATATTAATAATAGGAAGGAACGATATATATATAACCTTATTATTACTCTCTAGGGGAGCAGGGCGCGCCCCTCTACCCCTAGCTTTACTCTTATTTTTAATAGCGCGCGCCTTCTTAAGGGCTATAGCCTAACTAGTCTTCTTTTTAGGAGGTATCTATAAATATATTAGTATATCATAATAGCCTTAAGATTATTGCATATTATAAGTATATATACGCGCGCGCGCGTAATAAGGTTATTATTAGAACTAAAGTTAGGTATATATATAATTATTATATTATATATAGGGAAGAGTTAAGAAGGTAGGAGGGTAGCTAGGTTATTTTATTTAGAATTAATATAATAGTAGCTGCCCTACTTAAGCTAATAAGAGACGATAGATTCTACTACTATTAGTAAGAGTTAGTAAATAAAGGGTATTATAATAATAATAGCGATAGTTATAAAAGTAGAAAACTATAACTATTTATACTTTGCTTATACCTAATATAAATAACTTTACTTTATTATCTCTTTTATAAAAGGGCTTATTAATAGGTTATTTATTAATATATTACTTTATATTTAGGTATTTTAAGGGATATTGCGCGGTTAGGCGCTTTTCTAGCTATAGCTATATCTAGGGGGGTATATCGTAATACCTTTAGCATTACCTATTCCTAGCGTAGTATATAACTAACGTTAGCTCTAGAGCGACCTTTTTCCAGGGGTCGTTCCTCTAACTATAGTTATAAGCGACTACGTTATAGCTACTCTTGTTATAATAGATCAAGCTCTTTAGTAACTATAAATATAGCCCTATAGAACGTTTCTCAATAGGAGTTTAACTATAATAAACTCTAGGCTAGATATATAGAATATAACTAATAAGGTCTTAGCTAATATAATATAGGTCGCTCGCTAAGCCCTAAGATATAAGGAATATAGTAGAAATACTATAGTAGGGGGATAGATAACCCTAGTAATAATATAATAGGAGAAATAACCCTAAGGGGGCAGGCCTAGTCCTAGATAGCGCTAGAGTAAGTAGACCTACCCTCGCTTAGTAAATAAATACTAAGTAGTAGCTAATAGGGTACCCTGCCTAAGACCCTCTAAGAAGCTAGTATCTTAGGTATCCTTACTTAAGTAA
This sequence comes from Colletotrichum ledebouriae, assembly GCA_036785755.1. NCBI lineage: Eukaryota > Fungi > Ascomycota > Sordariomycetes > Glomerellales > Glomerellaceae > Colletotrichum > Colletotrichum ledebouriae. The sequence continues at coordinate 17,073 of JAVHLU010000874.1, forward strand.
TAGGACTACTATAGAGATAGTAGGAGAGCCTTATAGAGTAAATATATCTATAATAGTAATAATATAAGGAATAAACTACTACCCTACTATAAGAACTTACTAACTACCTAGTAATAAGGTACCTATAGAGAGAATATAAGAAACCCCTTATATATAACTACTATATTATAAGTAAGGACTTTATTATAGACTAGGTTAGTAATTAGATCTAGGTAGTTAAAGATAGATACTAACTACGCGCTAGTAATATACTAGAGTAATAAATCTAATAAGTACTTATAAAGATAAGCTTATCCCTATAGACCTAGTAGTAATACTATAGGGCTAGGCTAGAAGAAGACCTAGCTTAGGCTAACTTTATAGCGTTTATTTACTAATAATATATTAACTTAGAGCTTTAAGAGCAGAGGTATTATAAAAAGCTAGATATAATAAGGTAGAAGGAGATATAGTTATTAATATAGTTCTTTACTAAATAGTTAGTAATATATTAGAACTTAGGTATAATTAGTATAGAAGATAGTAAGGCTAAAGCTTATATCTTATACTTCTAATTAGCCCCCTTTCTATATAAGGAGCTTAAATATTAAAAGGTTAAAATATAGAGACTAAGGGATATAACTATAGAAGTAAAATACCTATAGGAGATATATTACTAATAGGGTAGCAAGACCCTATAGAGTAAAAGTAGGAAGTAATATATAAGCAAAGAGTATATACTAAGGGTTCCCCCTATAATAAGAGTAAGCTAAAGGGGGGGCTAGTAGAGCATTAGCTATAGAACTACGCGGGGTTCCTAGAGCTTAATACCTTACTAACTAGTTAGTAGTATATTATAGGGATCTAATAGGGGCTAGCCTATATTTAGCTCTAATATATAACTTATAATATCTAAGCCCTTAGTATATTTTAGCTATAAGGAGAAAGGGTATAGGAAAGTAAACTACTTAAATAAATAATAAAATATAAATAAAACGCTAATAAGATATTAAGTATTTATTAAGAAAGCGAGGGTTAATATAATCTAATCTATAAGGGAGGTTAAGGAACTTAAATTATTAGAAAATAAATAAGCTAGGGGATTATACTAATAACCCCTATATTTATATTAAAACTAGATACCTTCCTAAAGGGAGATATTATAAAAGGATAAGTAATTATTCTCTAGAATATTACTAAATAAGAAGTAGTAATAAATATAGATTCTTATTCCTAAGTTAATATTATTAATAGTTAACTAATAAAGTCCCTATAATTATAACCTATAGTAGCGCGCGCTCCTATATTAAAGGGGTTTAATAGGTCCTCTATAATAAGCTAGAATATATACTAGTTAACCTTCTTCCTTATTAACTTAAGGGGATAACTAAGGAAGATATAGTAACTCTTTACTAAGGCTCCCCGCTCTAAAGGAGCAGGGGACCTCCTCTTATTATAATACTCTATAAGAAGGGAGGGTATTATAATTAATACCTAAATAAATACCTAGGGATATAAGCGCCTTAGTATTACTAAGCTATTAGTATTTATATAAGAGGTTATTAAGAATAGCTAGAAAGCTTATATTATATATATATTAGGGAATATTACCCCCTATAAGCTACTAATAGAGGCCCTAGGTAAAGAGGATACCTTAGAGGGCAAAGTAGAATTATTACTAGAGCTACTTAGTAAATAAGTAATATTTAATAAGTAGTTAGTAAAGGAATACCTAGCTCTAGAGGGTATAAAATATACTATTAACTTAGTTAAAAAGAAGAAACCTCTATATAAGCCTATCTACTTATTAAATAAGTACTAGCTAGAGGAGCTCTACTAATATATTACTAATAACTAAGTAATAAGGCGGATTTAACTCTTAATAAGTAAGGTAAGCGCCCCTATTCTCTTCGTGCCTAAGAAGGATAGATCCTTATACCTTTATATAGATTATTAAGGCCTTATTAAGGTAATACTAAAGAACTAATATTTACTCCCCTTTATTAGCAAGCTATTAGACAGGCTTTAGGGGGTAAAATAGATCTTAAAGATCGACCTTTAAGATATATACTATTATATCTATATTAAGCTAGAAGACTACTAGAAGATAGCTTTTAGGACTTATAAATATACTAGTATACTATTTAGACTTATAAACGCCCTAGCGACGTTCTAAGTATATATTTACTAAGCGCTTACTAAGCTACTAGATACCTATTATATTACTTATATAGATAATATTATAGTTTACTCTAAGATAAGAGAGTAGTATATAAAGAACCTTTACTAAGTACTCTATAAGCTTTACTAGTAAGCGCTATATACTAAGCTTAGTAAGTATAGGTTCTACTAATAATAAGTAGAGTTCCTAGGGTATCTTATTATACCTAAAGGTATATTAATAGACTAAACCCGCGTCTAAGCTATTACTAAATAGAAGCTACTTAAGATATATAGAGAGATCTAAGTCTTCTTAGGATTCTATAATTTCTACTATAAGTTTATTATAGGCTATTTAAGTATTATAGCCCCTATAATATCCCTATTAAAGGGTAGTAAGAATAATAAGAAAGGAAGCGAATTTTACTAGCTAGAAGAGGCCTAATAGGCCTTTAAATAGCTCTAAGCTACCTTCTACTTCATAACTATTCTCTAATATTAGGACCTAACCTATAAAATAAGGGTTAAAATAGATACTTTTATAAAAGCTATATCTAATATCTTATTATAATATATTAATAGCTAGTAATAACTAGTTACTTATTATTTATAGAAGCTTAGCGATATTAAGTAGTATTAGGGAGTAGGCTAATAGTAGCTTCTCGCTATAATTAAAAGCTTAGATTACTAGGCTTATTACCTTTAGGGTATATTAAAAAAGTTTATAATCCTAATAGATTACTAGGCGCTAAAGGGAGTTATTAGCGCGTTAGCGCGGGACCTTTAGGGAAAGCTTACTAGATAGGTATTTAAACTCTTAGCGTTTAACTTTAACCTAGAGTATAGATTAGGGGTTATAAACCTAGTAAATAGGCTATTTAAGAGGCTAGATTATATAAAGGGGGAGGTAAAATATAATAAGATACTCCTAACCCTAGCGAGAAAGCTAGGGTTTATTAATAACTTACTAGTAGACCTCTAGATAAGTATTACTACTTTATAAAGTAATATAGAGACCTTAAGAGTATTTATTAATACTATAAGGGCTAGTATAAAATAACGCCCCTTCTAGATAAATAGCTCTAGGGGTAGAGACGCCTCGGTCTCTAGTTAATATAGCGCTCTATAGTATACTAATATTATTATAACTATAGTAGCTATAATAACCTAATACTAAAGAGTAAGAGAAGATATAGAGAACGCTTAGTAAGAGGTTACTAACCTAGAGGACTTACTTAGAGCTAGGGTTATTATAATATAGTAATATATCTTATACTAAGTTATAAGGAAGCTTATAATAAGCGAAACGGTATATAGTTAGTAACCCTCTAAAGCAATAGAAAGTCTTATCTATAGACTATAAGCTAATAACTTATATTACTAGACCTAATTAGAGAGGGTATATAGACTAGCTAGCGATTATAGGGGCTATATAATTAATAACTATAGAACCTTATTCTATAAGGGAAGGTTAGAAATACCCTAGGAGAGGTCCCTAAGACTTAAAATCCTTTACTAATACTATAATAACTATAGGGCGGGTTATATAGGGGTAAATAAGACTACTAAGTTAATCTTAAGGAAGTTCTACTAGCTAAACTTAGCTATAGATATATATAATTATATTATAGGGTATTATATATACTAAGGGATCTAGGTTCTGAGGTATAAGCCCTATAGAAAGTTATACCTACTACCCCTACTAATATACCTATTCTAGGAAATTAGTATAGACTTTATTACTAGACTACTACTAAGCTATTAGTATAAAGGCGGGGAGTATAACGTAGTTCTCGTTATTATATACTAGATAACTAAGTTTACTATATTTATCCTAATAATAAAGTAGCTAATAGCTACTAAGTTAGCGCGGATTATCTATAAATAGGTTAAGTATTATTTTAATACCCTAGAGGGTATTATTAGTAACTAAGATAAGCTCCTTATTAGCTAATTTTAGGAGGAATTTATAAGAGAGAGGGCTATTAAGCGCTACCTCTCTATTATATATTACCCCTAGACTAGCGAGTAGTCTAAAAGAATATACTAGATATTAGAAAAATACTTATAAGTATATACTAGTAACTCGCTATAAGAATAAGCTATCTAGTTACCTAAGGCTAAGTTTATATATAATAATAGTTACTATAGTACTACTAGCTACTTACTAATAGAGGCCCTATATAGCTACTACTTATATTATATAGAATATATAACCCCTGCGAATAGAGTTATAGTATAAAGCGTAAGAGAGTAAATTAAATATATCTCAAGGCTTTATAAGAGGGCCTAGGAATAGTAGTAAAAAGCTATTAAGGTATAAGCTAAGTATTATAACGCGAGGTATAAGGAATAGACCTATTATTAGGAATAAGTCGTTAGGCTATTAATAAAGAACTTCTAGTTTAAGAATAAAAAACTAGCGCCTAGGTTTATATAGGTAGCTATTATAGAACTAATTAGTATATAAGCTTATAGAGTTTATCTACTACTATAGTACTAAAGGATATATAATATATTCTTAGTTACCTTCCTAGAGCTATAGGATAATTACTAAGTAAGTAGTAAAGGCTTACTTATATACTTAGAGCTTAAGGATAAACTAGAGGAATAGGAGGTTAAAGAGATCGTTATATAATAAGGCGTTAGTAATAATATATAGTACTTAGTTAAATAAGTAGGATAGCTTATAGAATATAATATATAAGAACCTATAGAGAACTTAGTAAATATATAAGAAGCTATTTATAAGTTTAATAGATAATATAAAAGGGCTTATAAGAAGTAGGATAACTAGTCGCTAAAACTACTATAATAGGTTAGTAATTATAAACTACGAGACTATGAAATAGAACTTAAATTAGAAGTAAAATATTAATTAAATTAAGTAGCGAATTACTACTAAAGCTATAGCGAAAAGGGGTATTATCTTATAAAAGGGGAAAAGAGCTAACTATCTAATTAGTTATTAACTTCTTAGGATAGCTACAGGGGTAACTACTATAATTACTATAACTACGAGTAGCACTACTACGACTACTATAGTAACTAGTTGCTAAACTAGCGCTATTAATATCCCTACTATCACTACCTATAGGCTTACTACTAGCTAACTCGCTACTTACGCTACTACCCGACTCGCTATTCGAACTATTACTATTAGAGATAGTAATAGTAACCTTAGCTCTCTTAGTTTTCTTTACTAACTCTTCGCTACTACTTTAGCTATACTTAATAGGGGTATTAAGGTAAGAGGCGCGGGAGATAGGGCGAGTACTAATAATAGTAATAAAATAAGAGGGGATATTATTAGTAGTATACTTAGTAAGATTTTCTTAAAGCTCCTTATAAAACCTAGGGAAAAAGGTAATATTATACTTATAGGTATATATAGGGACTAGCTTTATTAAAGGGTTATTAAATAAGTAGTTAATCTTGTTATAGAGGTAGTTAATAGGATTATTATTATAAATATATACTAGCTAGGTAGCGTTTAGGTACTAAGGAATATTAATATTATTATAAAGGGTATAAACCTAAAACCTAGTAATTAGTAGGATATAATTAGTAAGGGAATAGCGAGTAATAGCCTATATAGACTAAGATATTAAGTACGAGGTGCTTATAAATAGAGGCGAGCTCCTAGAGCTAAAGCTACTCTATATTATAGCTACTACTACTAGTAGTAGGATTATAAATAAGCTTAGTAATATGCTTTTATACTACTAAATAGTTACTAATTATAGCTAGAATATAATAATAATAAAGAGGGGTTAGGATACTATCGCGCTATAAGATCTAGATCTAGTAGAATATATTTTAAGTTATCTAGGCTACGCCCTAAAGCTCTTAAGGGACCTAAAAACGTTAATATATAGCGACCTATTAGCAAATTAATAGGTACTTATAGTAGTATATTTCTTCTTATTAAAGTTATAATAGATATACTTCTACGCATACTCGCTATATATATAGCGAAGGTAAATAAAATCCTAATATATTTTAAAAAAATAGCTAAGATAAGGATAGCTACTATTAGTATTACTAGTAAGATCGCTAGAAAGAATCTTAGGATTATAGAAGTATTTTATAAGAACTATACCTATACGTATAATATAAGATATTATAGAGAACTATTAGTAAGAAGCTAGAAAGGGATATAAATAAGATTAGAAGAAAAAGGGAGAGAACTTAATAATTATAATAAAAGCTTATAAAATAAGCGCTAAAATAAAAGAGGTAGCTAGACTAAAAAAGATTATAAAGAGGAAAAATTCTAACTAGGTTAGAGACCTTAAAAAGAAGACGCTCTTTTATATTTTAAGTTACTAGGTAATAAGGCTAAATAATTACTAGTTATATACTGCTAAATAATTATATAACTATTAGTAACTAATTAAAAAAATAATAGTAATAATTGAAATTTAAAAATACCTATAACGCTCTAGGAAAACGAAAATATATTATTTGCTATAACTACCTAGATCTAGCGCAGAGGGTGAGAGTAAATAATATAATAAAGGCGTAGAGACGCTACCCTATAGTTAGCGACGATATCTACGATTATAGAGCTATATTACCCTACTAGTACGCCTTAGGAACTAAGGCTTTAGAGGGGGGGGCAATTATAAGGAATAATAGCGGGTATATGGTGCAGAGCTAATGCTATTAGCAAAATATTAGTAAATTAGTAGTAAATATATATACCCTTAAGAAAACTCTATAAGCTAGAGACTTAGAAAGTTAAGTAATAGTTTAATATAACTACGTATACCTACGTTTTAGCATTCTAGCCCTTCCTAGTTTAGGCCTATAGCTATACTCTTATACTTAAGGGTTAGAATATCTATAATAAAGTCTTAATATAACTCGCTATCCGACTTAAAAGAACTTCGCTAGTTATTTCTTATTATAATATAACTTAGTTTATATAGCTATAATAGCTATAGCGTTATATACTTATAGTTAAGTATATAGCCTAGAGGGGATATAATTAGTATTATTAGCTACGAGATCTATAGTATTATTAAGCGTAAAGCTAAGCCCTACTTCGTTTAGTATCTATCCTATTATAATAGATTTAGCGTTATTAATTTTAAATTAGAGTCTAGGTAATACCCTATCCTACTTATTAGGATTAGATATAGCTATAATATAGATTTATAGGGCGGATTCTATAGTTAAGTTAGTTCGTTTACTTTAGCTATTAGTTTAGGAGTAATATACTATTAAGTATAATAGTATTATTCTAAGTTAGGTCTAAATATACTTCTATATATTAGAGAGAAATTTCAGATCTCTATTATTAAGTATAATCTTTAGGAGGCTCTAGTTATAATAGAGGAGGAAGTCTAGTAGTCTATTTACTTACTACTTAATATTATTAATCTTCTTTCTAAATATTAAGCCTATTTATTTTAAAAATTTATTTATAATAGATATAATATAATTATATCTATTATTAGTAACTAGGAGTCTAAGTATAAAATCGATTATAGTTATATAGTATAAGTATAGTAGTAGTAGAATTAGTTATATATTTCTATATAGTTAGTAAGTATAGATCTTATAGGTTAAGTATTCTAGGTATCCAGAGAGGAATCGTTTTAATTATTAGTTAAGATATAGGATAAAATATTTAGCTAGTAAAGTTAGTAGTTTATTATAGCTTAAATAGTTATCGCTATATACTATATAGAAGATATCTACTTAATAACTACGCGGGATATAGAGTTAGTAGTATATTCCTAGGGTTATCTTCTATATAAGCCTATTATGTAGGTAGAATAGTAAATTAGCTCTATTATCCCTATATAAAGCTAGGTTCTTCTATACTATCTACAGGATAGGCTTTAGGACTAGGTTGGTTTAATATCTATTTAATATCTTCTTATAGAATTTAGGGTCTATTCTAAGTAAGATTATACTACCACTATCCTATATTACTAGTAGACTTAGGTCTAATATATCCTCTTCTATAGTTAGTTATAGGATATTATATTATAGGGGTCTATTATTACTAATAAATACTAATTAAGCCTAAACCTATATAGCCTATTCCTTAGGCGTATCGTATAGAAGTATATCAAGTCTACTATAGTTAGGTTCTAGGTTATTATCTCCTTTATTAGCTAGTAATTAGGATAGGGTATTAGGGATAATATATTCCTTGCCCGGCTTATATATAATAACTAGTTTAAACTAGCTAGCGTATTTTATAGCTCTAATAAGTTTCTTATTATTAGTACTTATTACTATTATTAAGGTAATATTAGTTTATTTTAATAGACTAAGAATCGCAGAGTAGTTAGTAATAATATAAGTCGGGTATTATAACGCTATAATCTATTGCTTATACTTCTTAAGAACCTAGATAAAGCCTAGCGTCTCTATTTTAATAGGCTAATATATCTTTTTAACGCGTAATAATATATAAGATAAGTATAAGATTAATTAGATTACCATTTAAGCTAGTATTATCATAATCTTCCTACGTTTATTAGTTATCTACTAGAGTATATCGGGGTCGACGTAGTAAACTATAGTTCTAATACCTATAGCTAATATATTAAAGTTAATAAATGAGGGTTTTATTACGTTAAAGTAATATATTTTAGTATTTTAAAGCAGAGCTACTTGAATAGCCTTAAATAATAGTTATTCTTTATTAGATAGCGCTAATTAAACTACTAATACCTATTTCTTTTATCTAGGGTCTTTTCTAGTAATTTAGATACTATTCTTATTAGTTTATTATCTAAGGAGTTCGGTTTTATATTATTCTAGGGGCTTAATAATCTTAGTATACCTTAGGATATTATATTAAAGATAGCTATAGAACCTAATAAATATCTCGAGGTCGCGTAGTATTATTAAGTATTTAATACGTTTAATAGCGTCGAGTTTCTAAGTAGTTATAGCTAGTCCTAGGGTATTAATATATTAGCCTAATAATATTATACTAGGAAAGGTAATATATATTTTAAATAATCTAATACTAATATTCCGTAGTTATAGGAGTAATAGTAGTTAGTATAAGTTAGCGATATAATCTTTATATAAGTTAGAAGCGAAAACTATATTATTATAAAAGGATTAAATACTAGTACTATTAAATAAGATATCTATGGCCTCTGGCCACTGCATAGTGATTTTACCTGCTTAAGTGCAATAGACCTTCTAACTCCGCGCCTCCTAATAATATATAGCCTTTAGTTACGTGATCCTTTCCTAACTATAGCTATGCTTATACGTGCCCTACTAGATAGCCTCACGATCTTTAACTTTATATTAATAATAACGTGGTTTTTAATTATTTAAACTATAAAACTATTAACTTTTCCTCTTATATACTACCTATACTACTAATACCGCCTCTATTACTACTTTATCTACTAGTAGCTATACTATTATTAGCAACGCTCTCTCTATTTAGCGCAAGCCGTACTTACTAACGTTTACCTAGGCTGCCTAGGCTACCTCTACCTTAGTAATATAGAGGACCCGCTCGAAGAAGGGCTACTCTATAGGGTATATAACGACCTGCTAAACTTCTACTACTAAGTTTACTTACTTAGCTCTAGTACTATTATACCTTATAAAGTCCCCTATAGGGATATTAAAATAAGCCCTCTTAAGGGCTATACTAATAATATACTCTCTATATATAGCAGAGTAGTTAATAAAGGAGCGGGTTTTATTAATTATATTAAGGCTAAACTCTCTAGTAACCCCCTCTATATTATTTATATTAAAAGGCGTGCCTTACTTAGGCTTAGCGTATTTATATATAGGGTTTAGTACTAATATAGTTAAGGGATAAGGATAAGGAAGAGGGAGAGATATAAAGTCCTACTCGTAGAGCTTCTTATATTTCTAGCTATAAGAACCTCTTAAAAAAGACCTCTTTAGTTAAGGAGTTACTTCTTATATAGTAGTATTCGCAGCACCTTGCTAGAAAGTTAACCTTTTAGGTTAAGGAGTTATCTTATATAGTAGCTTTTATAGCACCTTACTAGAAGGTTTAGCAAGGGCGTTACTACGAGAGCCTTAGTAGCCCGTTCAGCTCTAATATAATTAGCCCTAGTATAGCGCGCGTTTAACTTTATAATATTTAGAGGGTTGACTTATAAGTAGTAAGAATATATAGGGTTCCTATATTATTTTCTTTAACTAGTAGAGGGTATAGGTTAAAATACCTATATAGTATTTCCCGAATTATACTTATAAACTAGGTGAATTGATTATAGCCTTTTTATAAAGGGGCTGCAGCGTAATTCCGAACTCAAATAAGATATCTATTTATCGTTAGATATAGGTATTTAACTTCTTATAACTTATAATAACGTAGTTAAAGCTATACTAACCATTAGGGGTAATAATTATAAACGCGCTGTCTAACTCGGGGTAGACTCTCTATTAGTAATAAAATAAACTTATATCTATAATAGTAATATATTTCTTATCTTTTATTACTACTATAATATCTTCCTAGGATCGGATTAGGTAACTATTAGGTAGGGTAATCTTATTAAGTACTCGAATATCTATAACTATATGGCCCTTCTTCTTTCTATTAACTTTACGCTAAATTATAAAAATAGGGAATAAAAATAATAACTATTTTATTATATAATATATTTAACCTTATTATACTAATTTAGTAATCATCTCTTATATAATTTCTTATTTAGGTGCGCTAATATTATAGATCTTATAGGTCTTAGGATAGTGATTTTCCTATCTAGGTTTAAGTAGTACTTATAGCTATTAATCTTATAATAAGTTAGTAAAACTAGTATCTTAGAATATATTAGTAAATTTGTCTAGGACTTATAAAAAGCTTTTAGCTCTGCTATTTTTATTATAAATTATTATTCCTATTAGGTATTTCTATATTATATCTAGGTCCTCTATCTCGATTAGTTAGAATCTAGAAGAGTAGTTATTAAAGAGTCTATTAGGAGCTATTATACCTATACTAACTACTATATCTATAATATCTTTAGCGATATTTTAATAGAACGCTTTATTATATAAGGAGATTAATATTCTAACCTTTAAGTTATAAGGTATAAAGATCGGCTTATTAGATTTATTAGTTACTATAATATAATAAATATAGTAATTAGCTAGTAAGGCGTATATAGAGAACTAGTTAAAACCTACTAGCTTAAATAAGAGGTCTTCTATAATATCTTAAATATAGTATATAATTAGTAGTAAAGTAGATATTCTTAGTTATAACGTAATTATTATTATTAACTAGACTATTACTTTAATCAGAGGTCGGGTTCTTAGCTTACCTCTAATTAGTATTATTACTTTATATAATATAATATATATAGTTTAATACCGAACGCGCTTAGCGCGGTTATCCCGCTCAAGGGCGTCCAACGCGTTCAACGCGTTAAACGTACCTAAACGTATTAACCCTTATAAAAAGGCTTATCGCCTTTAAGGAAAAAACCTTCTAAATTTATAGAATTTTTACTTATATTTTTTTACTTATTATATAGATTATATTAATTAGTAGTATAACTTTAATAGTTAGCTATATCCCCTTATAACTAAGGATATCCCTTATAATTAAGGAAGGTACTTAATTATATAAATAGCTAACCCTATTAAGTTTATATAAAGTAGTATCTTAGTAGTTAATACTTATAGGTATTATATATTATTAAAAGCCTCTAAACTCCCCCTTTCCCTTAACTAGGAAATATTAATAAGAGATATTAACCCTTTATTATTTCTCTTAACTAGGAGATATCCCTAAGAGATATTAAACCTTAAAGATTTCCTTAACTAAGGAATATCCTAAAGAAATAATAAACCTCTAATAATAATACCCTATAAGCTACTTTCTAATTATAAGGTTAAAGAAGGTCTTAAGTCTAACCTTCTAGAACCTATTAACTATTTAATTATTATAAACTTTATAGTAATACTTAAGTAATACCTAGATAAGTTCTATATAATACTTAATTAGACTAAGTATACCTTTCTTAAGTTAGTAATAAAAGTAAGTATTATAGCTATTACTTATAAGAACTTTAAATAATATTTAATAAACTATTATAAATATATTTAAAAGTTAATATTATATAAAGAAGTATATAAGACTACTTAATATATTTAAGATAAGGTCTTATAGGTATAGATAACTAACTTATAACTATTTACTAATACTATTAAATAGTAATATTACTTTAATCTCTCTTATTATAATTAATATATTAAAATAGAGATTAAATAGAGCTAGATTCTAAACCTAATACTCCCTTTTAAAGAGGATAAAGAGAGGGGAGGTTATAAAACCCTAAGAGCTAAAACTATAAATAAGCTAGATATCTTAAAACCTATATCTAAACTTAATATAATAATAATCCCTAAAGCTTTCTTAATACTCTTATTAACTCTAGAGGAATATTATAAGTTTAGATAAAGTTTTATAAATAGTTTATAACTCCTACTTCTTAAACCTTTATTAAAAGATATAACTACTATATTAATATTAGAGCTAAGCTTAAATACTTTCTATATATTATTTAAAGAAAGTAAAGATATATTAAGTACTTTATTCCTAACCTAAAGAAAAGGAATAAGTAGCCTTCTTATACTTAAGCTAAGTAACTTATAAAGTTACTCTAATACTTATAGCTAGGGTAAGTAATTTTATAAGATAAACGCCTAGGAACTAAGAGCTAGTTTATTAAACCTTAATAAAAATAAAGGATATAATTAGGATATTAAATATATAGAGAACGCTCCTCTACTACTACTACTACTTATACTACCTAGAGATTATAGTAATAGAGGTAATAATAGTAACCCTAAGGGCTAAAATAGTAGAGGAAGTAGCCCTAGTTATAATAATAATAATAGCTAAGGCGATTAATACCCTTAACTACTAGCTAAGCTAAGAGATATTATTAAACTATTATCTAACCCTAATAAGTTCTTAGTTAGCTATAACTTTCTTATATTCCTTCTCTCTATAGATAAAGAAGGGGTAGTATAGGTAATAGCTAGTATATTAGTTATAAAACCTAGGCGTAGTACTCCTTATTTTAAAACTAATATAATTAGGTTATTTAATCTACTTCTATATAATAATAAAGTTAATAATATATATATTAATAGTAGTTTAAAAACTATCTATTAAAATATATATTATTTTATTAATACTATTAATAGCTATATTAAGTTAGATAATAGGAACCTAGCTATAGCTACCCTTAACCTATATTAAACCTTATTAAAGTATACCTCGGATTAGTACTATACTAATCTAATATTTAATAAGAAGATAGAACTTAAGGACCCTAATTATAGATTAGATTATTAGAAAGAGTTATTACTTAAACGTTTTTATTTATTATATAAAATTACTAAAGTATATTTAACTAAGAAGAGGTATACTCTATGCGATATATATAATTAACGTGATATTTAATACTAGATAACTAAGGTTACTCGACTTTATAAGGATATTAAAGAGAGCGAATCTAAGGTATTAACTATTATATATTATGAGATAGATAGCCTCTGGCTACTGCATAGTGATTTTACCTGCTTAAGTACAACAGACCTTCTAACTTCGCGCTTCCTGATAATACATAGCCTTCAGTTATGTGATTATAATTACTAACTACCTTTCCTAACTATAGCTATACTTATACGTACCCTACTAGATAGCCTCACGATCTTTAACTTTATATTAATAATAACGTGGTTTTTAATTATTCAAACTACGAAACTATTAACTTTTCCTCTCGCGCACTACCTGCGCTGCTATTAAATACCGCCTCTATTACCGCTTCGTCCACTAGTCCTCTTATTTAATTAGGTTAGCTAACGCCTTCGTAGCTATACTATTATTAGTAACGCTCTCTCTATTAGTTAGCATAAGCTATACTCACTAACCCCTAAGGGGCCTAGGCCGCTTCTACCTTAATAGTATAGAGGACCTGCTCGAAGAAGGGCTACTCTATAGGGTATATAACGACCTACCTAGCTTCTACTACTAAGTCTACTTACTTAGCTATAATATAATAATAAGTATTCCCTCTAGAGGTATTAATAAGAGCCCTCTTAAGAGCTATACTAATAATATACTCTCTATATATAATAGAGTAGTTAAAGAAGGAGCGGGTTTTATTAATTATATTAATATTAAACTCTCTAGTAAGCTCTTATATATTATTAGTATTAAAGGGTATACTTTATATAAGCTTAGCGTTTTTATATATAGGGTTTAGTATTAATATAGTTAAGGGATAAGGATAAGGAAGAGGGAGAGGTATAAGGCCCTGCTTATAATAGTAGAGCTTCTTATACTTCTAGCTATAAGAACCTCTTAGGAAAGACCTCTTTAGTTAAGGAGTTACCTCTTATATAGTAGTATTTACTTTTAATATCTTACTAGAAGGTTAACCTTTTAAGTTAAGGAGTTATCTTATATAGTAGCTTTTACTTTTAATACCTTACTAGAAGGTTAACCTTTTAAGTTAAGGAGTTATCTTATATAGTAGCTTTCGTAGTACCTTATTAGAAGGTTTAGCGAGGGCGTTACTACGAGAGCCTTAGTAGCCTATTTAGCTCTAATATAATTAGCCCTAGTATAGCGCGCGTCTAACTTTATATATGAGGGTTTGCTTATAAGTAGTAGGAATATATAGGGTTCTTATATTATTTTCCTTAACTAGTAGAGGGTATAGGTTAAAATACCCGCATACTATTTCCCGAATTATGCTTGCGAACTAGGTAAATTTGTTATAGTCTTTTTATAAAGGGGCTGCGGCGTAATTCCGAACTTAATAATAAGATAGATATAGAACTAGTTATTAGTATTCCTTAGGTAACTAGTAATATAAATTATAATAAGTTTATTATAAGCTTATAGAAGATAGTTCCTAGCTAGTATTAAATAGTTACTAAAGGATCCTAGTAAGTATTAGTTTAACTATCTATTAAGACGACCTATATAAGAACTATAGTAATGTAATTATTACTAAAAGAGACCTTAAAAATAAGCTATACTACTATTACTTATGACTTATATTATATAAACCTAAAAGAGACTATATCTAGTCTATTACTATTAAGACCTATAAAGCAAGCTACCAATATCGCTACTAAACCCTTATTAAGCTCCTCTTATAAGGAAATTCGGTTTAATCAATAATAAAGGCCTAAATCCTAATATAAATAGCCTAGTTAACGCGTTTAATACCCTTAACTACCTAGTTACCTTTTAGCGTATATAGTAAAGGGGATTAGTTATAAGTAAGTAGAAAAGGATATATATACTTTATTAGATAAGGGCACCTTTAACTATATCTAGTATATTAAGGCTAGCGAGGATTTAGACCTATATAAAGAAGACTTAGTTATTAGTACTAATAACGAGGATAACTAGGAGTAATAGGAAGATAATCCTAAGTATACCTAGTTACTTAACCTACTTATTATTATAAATACCCTCTAGGTTATATCCCTAGATATAAGGATAAGTAACCTATTTTTAATATTAACTTATTTTAAAATTCGCTCCTTAAGGATCCCGGAATCTACTTTTATAAAATATACTTTTATAACGCTAAGCTATATACTAACTTCGAGGGTATTTTCTTATATTAAACCCTTCTATTCCCTTAGCTAAATATAACGCTTATTAGTTCTATTAAGCTATAGTAATATATAGTTATATATTTATACTATTATATATATACTAAGATTATTACCTAAGGCTATTATAACGGACTACTAATTATAATCTACGTTAATATTAGCATAAACTACTTAGTTATAAGTAAAGCCTACTTATAATAGTTCTATACCCTCTTAAGAGAACCTAAGGTATTTAAGCTCTAAGGCGTTAGGAGTCTTAAGACTATTACTTAAATAACCTTCTTAATTCTTATATAAGGATAATAACTTAATAGTTATATAAGAGATATACTATAAAACCCTATAATAAAAATATATAATAATATAGAGGCTATATAATAGAGGTTGATTACGTAATATAGTGTATTATAGTATTATTAATACTGTGTATACTATTAGAAGAAGCCTCTAGAAAGCTGTGGAAACTACTAGCTTTTACTACCTAAGTTAAGGTTAAACCTAAAAGGGTTTTAGGTTACTAAATTACTTAATAAATAACCTAAATAAGGAAAAAAGTAGGGCAGCTTAGCAAGCAGCTTATGTAGCTATAGAAGGCTCTAGAAACTAAGCCTTAAGTATAAATAACTCGCTTCTCCCTCTCTAGAATACTCCCTTTTACTTAGAAGGTAGATACTTTAATATTAACTTATTTATACTTATTATTTCTCTTTTAAGCTATTGATTACGTTATTAACGATTATATAACCTAAGAGGTTATGAGCCTAGCTTATATAAGCTAAAAAACGCTGAATAACGCCGAAGAAAACCCGAAAAGCCTAAAACGACGAAACCGAGATTCGAACCTCAAGCCCTTCTATATAAGGCTAATACCTATACCGCTATACTATATAACCTCCTACCTATTCACACTATTAATAATAATAACTACGCTTATAATAGATGCTAAATTCACTATCCCTAAGCTTAAAGGAGCCTCTAACTATACTACTTAGGCTTTAAGAGTTAAGGCTCTTTTAGCTAGTAAGGATATTAATATTAACTTAGAGGTACCTATAAGCGAGACTAATAAGGACCTAAATAATAAGGCACTAGCTTATATATAGCTATTGTGTACTGGTGGGCTCCTACGGGTTATAAAAGACGCTATAATAGCGCCTGAAGCCTGGAAAAAACTCGCTAATTTATATAAGCCTAAGGGTTTTATAAACGAATTCCTAACTTATAGGGAATTTTTTAATACTACTTTAGAAGACTTTAGTAGTATAGAAGAATACCTTACTAAAGTTAAGGAATTAACTAATAATCTAGCTTATTATAAGCTAGCTTTACCTAAATAGGTTATTATAGCCTAGATTTTAAGTAGTTTAGATAAAAGCTATAACGGTTTTATAACTAATATAACCCAAAGCCTTAGGGCTAACCTAGAGGCCTATACTCTTGACTCTTTATTCGCTAATTTACTAGACGAATATAAGAGAAAAGGAGGTAAAAATACTATAAGTTATACTAAAAAAGGGCCTAATCGGGTTAATAAAAAGCCCTGGAAAAAGGCTAAGGGTTTATTCTATAAAAACTGCAGAAAAGAAGGCTATACTGAAGAGAATTGTGCCTTGTTATACCCTGATAAGGCTCCTGAATGGTGGAAGCCTAAAAGAAATAATAATAATAAAAAGGCTGAAAAGGCAGCTCAACAGAGCAATAATTCAGCTAAAACAGTTAATATTGTAAGAATAGGTATATAGGTAGCAAAAGGGGCGGTAAAGCAGCCTGGATAATAGATATTAATAGGCTGAGTAATATAGTGATGAAAGCTGATACATTTAAGCATAAGGAGGTATTTTTCCTGGAATTAATTAATAGTATTAATAATGTTATTATTAATGTTCTTTCTAAGTTACAAATCCTGCCCTTACGAAGTAAGGGGTAAGATATTCTGAAACGTAACTGCAAAGCGGTAGCTTATTAAGCAGAAATCGCGCTTAGATCACTATGTGGTCCGTGCGTAACTTCTGTATATTTATAGCTTTAAAGCTAAGGATTATAAATATATATATATATATATATATAAGGTTATTGCTATTATTAGAATTTATATAGACTTTTTAGTATTTATTCCATTAAGGAAATACTTTTATAGTTATTATTTTATGTTTTATCGTTATTAAAGTATTATTAAAGAGATATTATATAGGTAAATAACTATATATACTATAGTTATTTATTAAGGTTTATATAAACCTTATAAGATTATTATAGAACCTTTAAGATATACCTTCGGTATTCTTGAGTTCGGAATTACGCCGCAGCCCCTTCGCAAAAAGACTACAACAAATTCACCCAGTTCGCAGGCACAATTCGGGAAACACTATGTAGGCATTTTGACCTATATATCCCTTATAAAAAGCCTAGATACTACGTTTATAACTAAGAAATCTTTAAGCGCGCCCTTAATTAGGAAACCTAATATTATGAAACTATTTATAATATTTCTAATACCTTATTTATTATCCACCTAGGTATTAATATATACCTTATTAACTAACTACTATTTATAAACTAAATTAAGTTCTAATACTAATTTTTTAATACTATCTTAAACCTCGAGTAGCTATCTCTTTATAATATTATATAGAACTCCCTTAAATATAACCTATATTATACTACTAATATTACTAGCGTACCTATTTCTATTAAGTCTAGAGAGGCCTTAAGTAGAAATAATAAACCTATTACTACTAGATATAATAAAGCTAATAAACCTATTAAAGCTAATTAGCTTAAATAATCCCTTAACGATAGCTAACCTAACTAAGCTACTAACGTTATTAAATATACTAAACCTTAACTATTAACTAATATTATTATAACTAGTATTAGATTAACTCCCGTTACTTAGAATAAGACTAATAAGATAGCTACTCCTAAGAAGTAAGCTACTAGTATTAGCACCCCTAATATAATAAATACTATTAAGGCTATTAAGGGAATATAAGCTTATAGTAAACGTATTAGCTATATCTCTATCCTACTTAATAGATATAAGGAAATCTAGATTACCCTAACTATAGCGCTCTCTAAGGGTTATATTACTAATACTAGCGCTATTACTCTTAACCTAGGCTAATTTATTAAGTTAGCTACTAATAAGTTTAAGTTTATTATAGTAACTATCCCTAAGGGATTAATATAAGAGAGTCTAGGCTTCCTTAGCCCTAAATAATACCTTGCTACTAGGTCGTCTACTAAGTATATAGCATTAGCTATAGGCCTAGATAATCGCCCTAATATTAACCCTTCCTCTAATATTAGCCCCTTTAATACTACTAACGCTCCTAGCGCTATTAAGACGCCTAATACTATATCTAGCGTCAAGAAGATCGTTATTACTAACTAGTAATCTTATACTTATATTACTAGCCTCTATTACCTTACTTATTCCTATATAAAGTTCCTAAACGCTTAGGAGGTAATTAATATATACTTTTAGTATATCTACTTCTTCAATATAACTAATATTATTACTACCTGCTATACTAAACGCCTTACCCTATATACCCTTATCTAGAATAGCTTAATTATCCTCAGTCTATATATATATATCTACGCCCTTAACTTATTTATAACTAAACGAATTATAAGTAACCCGGAATTGAGCGCTATATCGCTATTCTTTATTATTAAGTAGATACTATAATATACGTTTCCTAGTATATATACTAAGGATAATATATATATTAGTTAGGCTATAGTTAATAGTAATAACGCCGGCGCTATCTATACCCTTTTAGACCTTAATAACCCTAAGGCTATAGATATAGCTAACTTTTAGTATAAATACGCTATAGTCCTTTAAGGCCTTTATACTAATATCGCCTCCCTTATTACCTTAATTATTATAGTTAAAAATAATAGTATTACTAAGTTATATCCTAAAGTTAGTAATAAATCTCGCTACTAGTTCCTAGAGTAATATAATAATAATACCTAACTAGCTACTACTTATAGTATTAGCGTTAACTAACTCCTAGCTATAGCTAAAGAGATTGTTAATAACGAGGATAAGGATTACCCTAACCTCCTAAAGATAGCTAATACTACGCCTAAGACTCCCTTAGCCTAAAGTAAAATATAATAAAATATATAGAATAAAAAGGAAGTAAGGTTACTTAAGGTTATTTATATATAATAGTATAGCTCTACGTATTAGTATATTACTATAATAGGAGGTATAAATTAAATTTTATACTACGTATCGCAGTCGCCGCTCTTCTCTTCTTATATAGGTAATTAATACTAAATACGCTTAGCGTAGCTATCCCGCTCAAGGGCGCCTAACGCGCTTAGCGCGTTAAACGCACCTAAACGCATTAACCCTTATAAAAGGGCTTATTACCTTTAAGGAGAAAACCTTCTAAATTTATCAATGTTTTTACAAGGGGTTAGACCTGAGTTTATTTAATATAAGGTCGCTATAATACTATTTATTTAAGCTAAAGAGGAAAAAGGGGAAGTTTTCCTCTCTAGTAGAGATTTCGCTAGTCTATAGGGAATAACTAAGTAAGCCTTAAGTAAGCCCTAGGTAGCTCCTTAAAGTAGTAAACCTAGGTAGAAGCCTAGGTAGGCTTAACCTAGGCATAGCTTATAATACTATCCCCCCTCCTAGCTAGCTCCCCCCTAGGTATAAGCCGGGTTACTATTATTATTTATAACTAATCTATATAGGGCTTTATACCTATCTACTATAGTAATCTCTATAATAGCCTCTATAAGCTCCTAGGTAGGCTCTATATACCCCTCCTACTTAACTAGGACCTTATATCTCTACCCTCGCCTAATTACCTTCTATTATATTATATATATCTCCTCTATATACTACTCGAATTCACTATTATTAATTATAATTAGTAGTAGCTA
Organism: Colletotrichum ledebouriae; assembly: GCA_036785755.1. NCBI lineage: Eukaryota > Fungi > Ascomycota > Sordariomycetes > Glomerellales > Glomerellaceae > Colletotrichum > Colletotrichum ledebouriae. Next base: position 37,761 of record JAVHLU010000874.1, read on the forward strand.
GGGGTCTATCCTTATCTATATAAATAAGGGGTCCTCTAATACCCTCTAGAGGAGGTCTATATAGAACCTTAGGTAGATATTACTAGGTATATCTAACTTAATAATATATAAGCTTAGGACTCTAACTATAATATATTTATAATATAACTATAATAGCTTCTTACTAGGCTAAGGGCTCTTATAGTTAGCTATTAAAAGCTAGACCTTATTACCTACCTAGTACTCCTCTATAGGTATCTTATACTAGTTTATATTCTCCTCGCTATACTACTAGGTAGCTATAATACTTATTTAAATAAAGTTTACTATCTCCTATAGTCTTATTACTAGGAGGGTAGCTATTATATCCCTAGAGGGGACTTCTTCTACTACGTTATTTACTATAGGTATAGGGTTAGTATAGTACCTATATTCTAAGAAGAATAGCGAGAGCCTAGTTATATTATTAACCCTATTATAGAGCGCTAGCTAGGTAGTAGGTAGGAGCTAACCCCTAGTTATCCTATACCTAGGTTATAAATATATATAAGATAGCTTATATCTCCTAGTTCTATCTCTTAGTACTACTATTAGTCTATAGGTAGTAGGTAGTACTTAATAGCCTCCTTATACTAATAAGATAGTAGAATTTAGTTTAGAAGTAGCTTACCTAGTTAGACCCTCGATTACTAATAATACTATATAGGAACCTATAGAACTAGAAGTAAGAGGTAAGGAACTAGTAGGTATAAGCTTCTACCTCTATATTACCTATCTCCTCTAGTATTACTAACTTACCTAGCCTATCTACTATAACTTATAAGTATTAGCTAGTATTATCCTTTATAAGTAGTAAGCTTATAATAAAGTCTATTAAGAGGTTTAAGTATAACTAGGTAGGTATTAGTAGGGGCTTAAGGAAGCCCCTCTTAGCTTACCTCTAGATATATATCCCTTTATAGATATTATAGTTTCTTATAAATCTCTATATTATTTATAATTATCCTAGCTAATAGAACTACTAGCTTACTATTTCTAGCGTGCTATTATAGCTTAGGTAGGTAGTTATACTTAAGTTATAGCTCTATTAGATAATCTTTATATAAAGCGCCTTTAGTAGGTTATTATTATCCTCCCCGCTAAGTACCTATAGCCTCCCCCTAAATATTAGCCTCCCCTAACTATTAATATTATACTTATTAATTTAAACCTTAGCTTTTATATCTAGTAGGAAGCTCTAAAGCTAGTAAGTAATTATATAATATATAGCCTTATATATTATATCCTTCCTTGCGGTTTCTAGCTATAGTACTTATAGTTTAGGGTTATTATTAAAGACTATAATATCTAGGATATTAATATAGCCCTTCTAACTTCTCCTTACTAGGGGGCTAACTATAGGGTCCCTATAGGGGTAGGTATAATCTAGTATTAGCTATAAGACCCTCCCCTACTTCTATTTATTATCCTACCCTTATAGCGCGTCCTACTCCCTCTAAGAGAGGGTATTAGGGGCTACTACTTCCCTACTAAGGCGGTATTTAATAGTAAAATTATACTAGGATAGCTCCTTTATTTACTAGCTCTAGTGCTCTATAAGGCGCTACTTCTTTATAAAGTATTTAAGCTCCTAGTAGTTAGTTAATACCTTAAAGGTAGTTATATTATATAGCTCTACCCTCTATATATATAAGTAAGAAAGGACTACTAGGAGCTCCTTATTATAAATAGAGTAGTTATATTCTATAGGCGAGAGCTTCTATAAGTAGAACGCTATAGGGTGCTAAGTACCCTCTAGGTTAACTTATAAGAGCACCCCTCCTAATATAAATCCTAAATAATTAGTTTTAATAATAGTCTTATCCTCTAGATTAAACTAGCGGAGTATTAGCTAGGTATTAAAAAGCTACTTAAGATATAAGAAAGCTTATTCTTAATTATCTCCCTATTAGAATATTATATTCTTCCTAGTAAGTAATATAAGTAGTTTAATAATATCCCTATATTCTAGTATAAATATATTATAATAGTTTATAAACCTTAGGAAGCTCTAGACCCCCTTTAGGGAGATAGGGGGTAACTACTTAGTAATTACCTAGAGTTTCTTAGGGTTATAAGAGAGACCCTCTCCTATTATTATAATAAACCCTATATACTTAACCCTCTTAACTAAGAATTTATACTTTATAAGGTTAAGGTTTAGGCTTATATCTACTAGCCTCTAGAGGACCTCCTAGACCTTCTTCTTATAGTCTTCCCTCGTTCTATCTAAATAAATTAATATACTATTTATATAAGTAATAATAAAGTTATTAAGGAAGTCCTATAAGGTATTATTAATATTTTACTAGAAGCTAGTAGGAGCGCTAGTTAGGCTAAATAAGTAGACTACTTACTTATATAACCTATACTAAGTATAGAATATAGTTCTCTCCTAGTGCTCTTTTACTACTTTTAACTTATAGAAAGCTATTATTATATCTAGCTTAGTATATTACTTAGCTACGCTTACTTAGTATAATATCTTAGAGATAAATAGGAGAGAGTAATAGTTTTTTTTTATAATTATATTAAGTGCCCTATAGTTAATATAGAAGCGAATTCCCCTATTAAGCTTCCTTATAAAGAGTACTAGTACCCTAGTAGGTAAGCTACTAGCTCTAATAAACCCCTTATCTAAGAGGTCTTATAGGGTCTTTTTTAGTATTAGTAGCTCTTCTCTTAATATATTATAGAGGGGGCCCTAGGGGAGTAGTAGCTCCCTCCTATCTAGTCCTAGTATAAGGTTAATCTAGTAGCTTACCCCTAGTTACTTAGGGGGTAATAGGTAAGCCTTATTAGGGTTAAATAGGTTAGAAAACTCCCTTAAAACCTAGTTTAATAAATAGTATTATTAATCCTCCTTTAGTCTTAGGTTTAAGGCTTTCTTAATATTAAATAAGCTAATAGCTTATACTAATACCTCTTTAGTACCCTCCTAGTACTTACCCTATTATCTCGCTAGGTATTAGTAGATTATAGAGAACGAGGGTATATTAAGGAACCTTATAGCCTCTATTTCCTTTATAAGGAGAGTTTCTTCTTAATTCTTTAGGTATAGCCTAACTTATCCCCTCTTATAGTATACTTAGTAGGCTATAGCGTTATAAATAACCTAGCTCTATTCTATCTAAGGGCGCCCTAAGAGGATATTAAGGTCTAGGCTATTAACTATATATATAAAGATACGCTAGGTATAGCTACTTATTTCTAAGTTAAATACTACTATACCTAGCGTATTACCTAGTAATAGTCTACTAAGTATATACCCTCTTATAAGTTAGTATCTCTTTTTAATATATAGAAGGTAGAGGTATTAGGCTAGGGAAAGGTTAATTATTATATAAGTATTACTCCTAGTATTTACTAGGGTATAAGCTAGATATCCTCTATTAACTCTAACTTAAATAATAGTAGGCTTATTATTAGCTAGTTATTCCTATTTATATTCTTCCTAACCTAATATCTCCTCCTTAATAAGCTCTAGGGCTTAATTTCGCTCTAGAGTTAGTCTTTTCTTAACTTCTTAACTTCTTCTAAGGAGTTAGTTATTACCTAGTAGTTATTTATAACCTTATAGTATATTATTTCTTCTTTTAAAGTCTTTACTTTTATAACCCTAAGTAGCTAGTCCTCCTTATTAGGGTAGCGCTAAGTAATATAGCCTCTAGTTCTATAAATATAATAGGTATAGGGGTTCCTTATACCCTTCTAAGGTTATTAGTATTATACTAGGGAGGTACTTAAGGAGGATCCGGAGTTTTAGTAGTTATATTATCTTACTTCCTTAACTTATAAGATATATACCGCTCTAGTTATATAAGTATCCCCCTTAGTATCCTTAGTAGTAGGTTTTTAATAAGTTACTAAGTAGTTACTAATAACCTTTTAGCGCTCTACTTTCTATATAATACTCTAGATCTTTAAGAGCTAGCTACTATAATTAGCTAGTAAGTTAATAGTAATTAGCTAGTCCCTTAGCCTAGGGGTAAGAAAGGCCTCTAGAAGTAAGATCTAGACTTAGCTAAGCTAGTTTATACTACTTATATTAGCTAATATCTACTTAAATCTTAATAGGAAGGTTACTAGGGATTTATTATCTTTCTACTAGAGGGTCTATAGTTAAGCTATAGCTTATAACTAGATATTTAGGTCTTTATATATCTAGTCTAGGTAGGCTATAAAGTCCTTAGGGTTATATTTCCCCCCGCCCCCCCTAGCTCTACAAAAGGTAGAAACTACTTACTAAGCTATAGTATCTAAGTAGGAGTTAATAAGGTACTATACCTCTATATCTATAGTATAGAATGCCTTATCTATAGTAATCTTATACCTTATTTACTATACCTAGGTAGTATATTCCTTCTACTTACTTAAAAACCTTAGGGGTAGGGGTAATAGCTTCTAGCATAGTATACTAGGTATTACTAGTACCTTACTAGTAATACTTATAGGGGTTTATATAGCTGCGCGTTAGCTATTCCCCTATTTAACCTCCTATAACTATTACTAGAGGGACTCTATTACTACTATTAAATTAGCTTATAATAGCCTATCTCGAGTTTTAGCTATACTACTAATAACTATCTTACTAACTAGTAGGGAGTAGCGCTTAACCTTTTATTATTATTATAGTAGTAAGCTTAAATATATAAGGGGTTAGACCTAGGTTTATTTAATATAAAGTTACTATAATATTATTTATTTAAGCTAAAGAGGAAAAAGGGGAAGTTTTCCTCTCTAGTAGAGATTTCGCTAGTTTATAGGGAATAACTAGGTAGGCCCTAGGTAAGCCCTGGGTAGCTCCTTAAGGCGGTAAACCTAGGTAGAAGCCTAGGTAGGCTTAACCCGGGCGTAGCCTGTAATAGTTTTACTTATATTTTTCGCCTACTACGTGGACTACATTAGCTATTAAGAGCTAGACCTTATTACCTACTTAGTATTTCTCTAAAGGTATCTTATACTAGTTTATATTCTCCTCGCTATATTACTAAGCTATTATAATACTTACTTAAATCAAGTCTACTACCTCCTATAGCCTAGTTATTAAGAGGGTAACTACTATATCCCTAGAGGGTATTTCCTATAGTATATTATGTATAACTAATATAGGGTTAGTATAATATCTATACTCTAAGAAGAATAATAAGAGGCTAGTTATACTACTAACCCTATTTTAAAACGCTAGCTAAGTAATAGGTAGTAGCTATCCCTAGTTATTCTATACTTAAGTTATAAATACTTATAAGATAGCTTATATTTCCCAGTTTTACTTTTTAATACTATTATTAGTTTATAGGTAGTATACTATACTTAATAGCCTTTTTATACTAGGAAGGTAGTAGAACTTAGCGTAAAAGTAGCTTACCTAGTTAGACCTATAATTACTAATAATATTATGTAAGAACTTATAAAACTAGAAGGAGTAAGTAAGGAACTAGTAGGTATAGGCTTCTACCTCTATACTACCTATTTTCTTAAGCGTTATAGACTTACCTAGCTTATTTATTATAACTTATAAGTATTAGCTTACTATTTCTAGCGTACTATTATAGCCTAGGTAAGTAGTTATATTTAAGTTATAGCTTTACTAAATTATTTTTATATAGAGCTCTCCTAATAAGTCATTATTATCCCCCCTATTAGGAGCTTAAAACCTCCGTCTAAATATTAGCCTTCTCTAACTATTAATGTTATACTGACTAATTTAAACTTTAGCTCTTGTATTTAATAGGAAGCTCTAAAGCTAGTAAGTAACTATATAATATATACCTTTATACATTTTATCTTTCTTTATAGTCCCTAGTTATAATACTTATAACTTAGGGTTACTATTAAAAACTATAGCTTCTAGGATATTAATATTGTAAGAATAGGTATATAGGTAGCCAAAGGGGCGGTAAAACAGCCTACATAATAGATATTAATAGGCTGAGTAATATAGTGATGAAAGCTGATAAATTTGAGCATAAGGAGGTATTTTCCTTAGAATTAATTGATGGTATTAATGATGTTATTATTGACGATATTGTTGATGATGTTATTAATAATGTTGTTGTTGTTTCTAAGTTACAAATCCTACCCTCACGAAGTGAGGGGTAAGATATTCTGAAACGTAACTGCAAAGCAGTAGCTTATTAAGCAGAAATCGCGCTCGGATCACTATGTGGTGCGTGCGCATTTTCTATATATTTATAGGTATAAAGCTAAGGATGATAAATATATATATATATATAAGGTTATTGTTATTATTAGAATTTATATAGATTTTTAAAGTATTTATTCTATGAAGGAAATACTTTTATAGTTATTACTTTATGTTTTATAGTTATTAAAGTATTATTAAAGAGATATTATATG